>JBAJNP010010145.1:0-16907 GCA_036877545.1 Yasuhikotakia modesta
AGTGTGTGTGTGTGAGAGTGTGTGTGTGAGTGTGTGAGTGAGAGTGTGTGAGTGTTTGTATTCATTCACAGTGATAACTGTACACACCATTATCCAGACTGTTTGTTTTTTACAGAAGTGAGTGGAGGTCTGATTGTGTGTTGTGTGAGAGTTCCTGTGAAGGTGTGTACGATCTCACACTCGCTTCATTCAGACACAACTCAGCAGTGTGAGGGTATCAGATCTGTTCAGCCCACCAGCATCTTCTCCCTCACAATCTGGCATCCCTCGTTTGGAAAAGACGGATCGTGGGCTGATTTGGAACCGGGAGGGTTTGGCTGATAAGGATGAATGCTTCTCACGAGCTGTTTAAAAGCCACGCTTGCGTCTGTGCATCCATGACTCTGCCTGCTGTAAAATACCCATTTAATGAGCAGCGAGGACTCAACACACTTAACACTGGAGCGTGTTCAGGAGAGGACGTTAACACCTTTATGTCAGCAGCAGTAATGCAGTGTTTAGTCAGATCTTTAAAACACTTGAGTTTGTATGTTGGGTTTGAAGTAGTTTTAGTGCTGTTTGCTAAGTTTCTCTGTTATCATTTATACACAAGGGTTAAAAATATTTAAGAGTTAACTATTAATATTTATGGTGTCTTTACACACAGTTTGTGTTGCTTGAGTGATAAACTATATCCAACTAGTCCAATCACCAGAGCAACCCCATAGAAACACTAACAACCACTCAGAACGTCTTCAGTCTCTGGAGAACATTGTTCCGCTTCAGTTATTCTGTTATGGATGATAAATATCAGAAGGAGGATTTGTTCTGTAATGACTGTAATGTGGTTTTTAAACACGCCGACAGCATAACCTGCAACTCATCATATGAATCGTTCTGCATTCTATCACTACAACATATTCACACACCTTTAAACATCTGAATATATAAAATATTAAAGATAGGGGAATTTATTTTAAACCAGATATTTTTTTGATTGATGGTTTATTAAATGGACGTCTGCAGCGAGGTGTATGAAACTCTTATGATCTGGAGATCCGTACTGGTGCAGTAATGTGTTTAAATGCCACAGGCTGCAGGCTTTTGTGATGAAATATCAGTTTATAGGATTATAGAGTTTCACTGGTTTAAAAGCTTTGTCTTCACACAAAGTCTCTGAATGATTGTTTGTCGTCACACAAAGTCTCTGAATGATTGTTTGTCGTCACAGAACACCAGTGATGTGTGTGAAGGGTTTTGGACGGTGTGTTGATAGAAGTGTCAGGTGTGTGTCAGAGAATATTGTCTGTGTGTGACAGCAGAGATGGAGAGAAACTCCAGCCTTTGTGACTGACATCAGCTGGTATTGATGAGGAAGATTTGTAGCTGAGACTGCAGACTTCCCCTCTTTTTCCTCTAATCCATTTCTCTGACATCTGTGCTGACGGTATCACAGCGGACAGCTGGACACCTCACAGTCTCCTGTCTGCTGTAAATGACACCCTTATCTGCTTCCTGTAAGCTGCAGGAATCTGTATTCACACACAAATCTTACCAGTTCAGCTTTACATATATTACCCATAATGCCCAGCATGTGATCGTGGATTAATGTTGGAGGACATATCTCTCAAAATCATGCTTTAGATCACACTTCACCACAAATAAAAAATATATGTGTGTGTATTTATAATAAAAAAAAATTTATTGCTGTATTATGAAAATAATATTGTCACTCTATGGTCCTATAAATAGTTCTAATTTTCTTTAAGCAAAACTCTTTTATTTAAGTGATCCGACACTGAAACGTGACCCAGACTCTCAACCCGGTTCTGGTTTGAGTTACTCCCTCTGGATCACTGCAGGAATTTGATTTCATGAAGTGTTTTGCTGCACATTGTGTCTTAAATACTTCTCAGCTTTTCATTGGTTTGCTGTTAGTCTTTTAGTCTCTCACTCCATTAACTGTAACACGCTTTTCTTTCTCTGTTTGTAATAGGCTTGCAAGTGTCACAGTTAAAGCACAGAGAGATGTTTGGGTTCTGTGCACTGTGTCTCTGGGTTAATCGCTCCTTCAGTGTCATTGATTACAGATTTCAGTCATTGTTTTTCCTCTGGTTTCATTATTAAACAGTATTTCCCCTCAGAGGAGCTTTAACCAAACAAACACCTTAGAGCAGGAAACAGATGTTGAGAAAGAGCTGTTGTATAAAGGAGGTTTTAATGGAAGAGAGTAACGGTTAATGGCTGTAAGTGTGAGATACACGAGGGCAAGCTGGAAAACACCTGGACTCTGTTCAGGTGTTTGATGCAGAGCCAGTCTAGTGTTCGGGGAGGAATCTGAGGAGTTTGGCAGCTTGTTCAGTCTGTTTGCTTTCAGGCTGCTGAGGTTAGTAGAGAATTCCAGAGGATGGAGAGTTTGGAGTCGGCCAACAGTCGCTGGTAGAGGGACGTTAGGATCGTGTTCAGCAGGAAACTTTCATTTTTGCAGGTTAGAAATTGCATTGACAAAAGTCATAAACAGACAATCTTTCACAGCTCAGATCTGAAACTCTAGACATGATGTTGTACAGACACTAATGCAGAGTGTTTGAACAGGTTGACCACACTGATTCTCATGGCATGTGAGGTGTTTGAGGGTCAGAAGATGATCAGGAGATGCATTCAGAGGTGTCCGGCGGAGAGAACGTGACAGACAGGGTTTATTAGTTTATTAGGCTGAGTGCTGGAAGGCATTACAGCTGCTGTTTATTTCACTGCTATGATGTTGTGTTTCTGTTAACTAGAGTCTGAGCAGAGGAACAAACCTCAGACTTAAGTTGAGACCTTTACAATATGAACTTTAATTAATATTCTGCTTTAACTCAGTTACTCAGGTCAGCTCCGTATTATCTTCAGTTCTGGAGAGCAGTTTCTGACATCAGAGGCCATGTGTAACGTGCTGTATATGTGCATGCGCTGTATATGCGCTGTATGTGTGCATGCGCTGTATATGCGCTGTATGTGTGCATGCGCTGTATATGCGCTGTATGTGTGCATGCGCTGTATATGCGCTGTATGTGTGCATGCGCTGTATGTGTGCATGCGCTGTATATGCGCTGTATGTGTGCATGCGCTGTATATGTGCTGTGCATGCGCTGTATATGTGCTGTGCATGCGCTGTATATGTGCATGCGCTGTATATGCGCTGTATATGTGCATGCGCTGTATATGCGCTGTATATGCGCTGTATATGCGCTGTATATGTGTATGCGCTGTATATGTGCATGCGCTGTATATGCGCTGTATATGCGCATGTGCTGTATATGCGCTGTATATGTGATGTATATGTGATGTATATGTGCATGTGCTGTATATGTGATGTATATGTGCATGTGCTGTATATGTGATGTATATGTGCATGTGCTGTATATGTGCTGTATATGTGCTGTATATGTGCATGTGCTGTATATGTGCTGTATATGTGCATGTGCTGTATATGTGATGTATATGTGATGTATATGTGCATGTGCTGTATATGTGCTGTATATGTGCATGCTGTCAGCAGCAGAGCCGCAGCAGTGGCCTGACAGCAGTAACAGATGATGCTGTGACACACTTTTATTTGTGCTGCTCTGAGCTGTGACTCCCCGTGTCTCTCCTCCTCTGACAAATCTGCCCTCATTTATAAAAGCTGGAAGGCCGTGCGTTCAGAGCCCCCCACACCACAGCGTACATGAGACACACCAGAAGCAGCTTTAACTGCGTTTAGTGTCTTCAGCTCTGAGGAACAGTGAACACATTGCTGGGTGTTGTGTTGCTCTGACTGAGCGTGTGTTGTACGCTAGCGCGGCAGTCAGTGGTTAATTCAGTTGTGTGGATGTTTTTCAGCGTAGATCAATAACTGCATTCATACAGCACAAGCGCTGGGCAGAGTGTCTCTGATTGTTTTTGTATGAGCCGGATCGATGCTGGACCGCCGCTTTAAACCACACTGATCAAAAAGAATCGCCCGTCGCTCCGTTGACCAGGGAGTACAGAGAAGGTATTCAGTTGTGTTTGTGACATAATCATATTCTGAGAGTTACTGCATCCTCAGCTAATATCTGACTGTCAGTGCATCACAATTGTTTGCTGTCTGCTTAAATCATCCACTTTTGTGCCATTTATCTTTAAGGCAGTACAGATTACAGACCCTAATAAACGAAGACAGGAAGTGGTTAACAGAGTCTCGCCTCATCATGGTGCTTGCCAATGATTGCTCCTTTGAAAGGTCATGTGACCATCCCCACAGCGCACCAATAGCTTCAGGTTTCAATCTTTTCACTTGCTTCTTTAAGTCTGAAGGTCAGTGATGTTTATTGCGCCATGTCTTCTGTCAAACATACAGCTGATGACATCATTACCGTGTGACCGGCTGCTCCCGTGCATCATGTCTCAAATAACTCACAGCATCATACAGTGCAATAAATCTTCACTGCTAATACAAAAACAATGTTTAGTCCTAGACCCAGCTGCACTGCCCTGTTCTCTGTGCATCAAACACAATAACCCCTCAAGCAGAATTCAAGCACCATTGATTTGTGGTGGTGAATGTGCATTAGTGAATAAACATGTTTAAAGATTAATGACTGTGAAAGTCAGACGTGTGAGTTTGGTGGCCCTCAGCTCATGTCTAAACTATAAGATCTATAAACTTATAACAAGTATTATTTACTTCCTTTTTGTTCCTCATTAGTGCTGTCCAATCAAATGCTCCTTATAATGAAAGTGTCACTTCCTGTTTCAGTGTTGTAATTAGCTAAAGTGGTTAGATCAGTGTTAGATCAGAAGCTTCTGTTCCCAGAGTCAAACCAGTGTGGAGCAGTTACCCCACAGGTCCTCATAGAATGAAGAAGCTCAAACAATCGTGTTTGATGAACGTGTCGTGACGCTCACCTGCAGTGTTGGAGGCTGTACAGTGACGCTGCGTCTTAGAGGTTTGCTGTTTTAAGAGTGACCGGAGAGAGACTCATATATCATGTCATATTGTCTCTTTGTGCCGGATGAGTTGAGGGTTTGATGGATGGCAGCCCTTTCAGCACCGATGAAGAGAGACAGTCAGTGCTCATGAGAAAACGTTTGTTCCTCTCGTTCTCCCTGTGGAGCAGTTTATCCTCTGCAGATGTTCTTCCTGGAGATCCAGGTGTCTGAAACTTCATGAGTGTCTGAGGGGAACGAAACAAAACAGAGACGCTAATAACTGCTAACATTGCTGTTAATCAAACATAGTTCCCTACAGTGTCCATTTTTACAGCTGATTCAAAATAGTGAAACGGTTCTTTTGTTGGGTTTGTTTTTTCAGATTTTTAGCAGTATATTGTGATAAAAAATACATTTATTTATTTATTTAAGAGACACAGAGAGAGAGAGAGAGACAGAGAGAGACAGAGAGAGAGAGGGTGAGCTGTGTTGGCATCAGGTGAGACGAGACCCTGGTTTGACCTTCTGTCAGAAGTTTCTCAGTTCCTCTGGCTGTAATGAATAATTCAGAGATGGCATTATCTGCTCTGTTTCAGAAAACAACATTCCTCAGAAGATCTTTTGGCCTCTTCATTCCTCTCTGCCCCCCAACACAAGAGCATCTGTGCTGTCTGTGGTCTACATGTGCTGCTGTCTACTGAGACACTGAGGTGCCGTACCCTTCAGAGCCGACTCACAGAAGCTCCACCCACTCTGCAGAACTGAAACACCTGTCATTCATAAAGCCCCGCCCCCTTTTGTTCTTTTTAAACATCATTTATACATTTGACTCATTTTAATTGATTAGCTTTATTTTAACATTTTTTTGCCCACTATCACGTGTAGAGAAATGAAACATGTAGCACATACAAACACTGGTTCTCATTTCACCTAAAGCTCGTCTTAATTTAGACATTAGCAGAGACTGACTTGACTAAACAGAGGTGAGAGTTGACTAGCTGTGCTGTAGCTGTTTTAAAGACAATGGCAGAGAGATTGTGTGGCTCTGAGGAACAGTCTTAATACCCAGGCGAGGGGCAGCGGGGGATCAACGCTGTGAGAGGGGCTATTGTGTCTCCAACATGTAATTCACAACTGTCTCCATCCCACTCTGGTGTGACACACATTGTGTGCCGTCACTGAGCTGAAGGACGTCAGAGCTTGTGTGTGTTTAGTTTGTTTCCTGTCAGAGAGACAGCTAAAGATGCGACTGTCAGTATTTCCTCACTTGTGTATGAAGTCTCTGGTCATCAGTGCTGCTCTGTCCTCACTCTCCTGTCTGTGACACGTGTGTATTTACTGTTTAAAGTGTCTCAGTGCACTGTGCTGTTTGAGGGGTTGAAATAAGTGGTGCTGTCATTGATTTTGTTACTGGTTCCTGTGGCTTTGAGCGCATGTGAGGGAAGAATTCATCTGACTGAGAGAACTGCTCGGATTCTCAGAATTCACAGACGAGCAAACAGCCAATCAGAGCGAGAGGAGTAGCTGCGTCTCACTGCAGAGATTAAGTGCCGGCCATCAAACCTCAAAGAAATGTGTATTGTGTTATCATGTTTATATAGTGTGTGTGTGTGTGTGTTTATTTTGTTGTTTTAAGGCTGGCGTAATGGTGTTGTTTTAAGTTCCTTCTTGTGTCGTGTTTTAATGAAGTCTATCTGTAATATTGAGTCAGGTGTGTGTGTGTGTGTTGAAGCTCTTGGCTGATTAACTTGTGTTTTATCTGTTGTGTGGTTTGATGTATGATGTCTCTTTAAGACTCGGTCGAATGTAATCGCACTCTCTCAGTGTACAGACCCTTATTCTCCACAGATCGCCTGCTGTGTCCCTCAGGATGTGTCCTCTAGAAATATTGACTGCTCAACAGTGTTTGTGTGTGTGTCTCTGTGTCTGTCTCTGTGTGTGTTTGTTTTTCTGTGTGTGTGCGTGTCTGTGTTTGTGAACTGGGTTGACTGGAAGACAGGTCACACATCTTTAAGATGGCACAGTGAACAGGAGGCGAGTGCGGTTTTAACAGGAATGTTGGTTTCTGCACTTGAATACAGATCATCTGAAGATGAACACAGCATGAGAGATCAGTTCTCATAAAGGCCCGTTTCACGTGTGCTGGATCAGACACAAACCTCAGATCAGACACAAACTGAGTTTGGTGGCTGTGATGTTGGCTGTGTTTTCTCCTCTGCTTCACTCTGTTAAAATGCATGTTGTGTGAACAGAGATGGATGGAAGGTGTAGATGGATTGTGGGCAGGTGGAGGAGAGCAGGGTTGTGTTCTGTGCAGCATGCTGAGGAGAAAATCTGTTTATGTTAACCCTGCTCATAGAGACAGAGTTTTCCCTCATCCCGCCTTTCTGTCTCTTTCTTTTCAAACGCTGCTATGAATTCTCTCTCCAGAATGCTAGAAGCTAACGCTGCAGCGCAGCAGCTAACTGCTGTATCTGTAGTCACACGTGTGTTGTACAGGTGAGCGTCTGAAGACATTAGACTTCAGTCAGGACTGAAGATGGTGCAGCATTCGTTTAGATCATCGTGCATCAGAATCTGTCATCTTTTTGTGTGTAAATAATATTCATTTTTATTTAATTTGTGTGGCTGATAAAGGCATGAATCTGCAGGAGTCTGGCAGGATAATGACAGTCGTTCTCTGCAAACTCTCCCCTCAGCGACCTGTCACACCCCATCAGAGCCACAGCACTCAGACATCACTCTCTGAACACACTCGCTCCTCTGCAAGATGTCCTACTTTTGGAGTTCTTAGAGCCGCCGCGTTCAGTGTGAAACGACTGAAGCCGCGTTTGATGAAGTGAGTTTCCTCCTGTTTCTCTGTAACTAATGACTCTGTTTGTTTGCAGGCTGGCTGTATATTTTCATAATGGGAAGTGAGAGGAGTTTGCCAATGAAATGCTGTAGAACTCAATCAGATCTGAGGTAGCTGCACATCTGCTGTCTGAAGTAACTACAGCCATTATTCACTCCTTCAGACTGGAGGTTTGATTATATCCTAAAGCTTTGCTTACTCTGGGCATCTTGCTAAATGGGTTTAAATGTTTCATTAGCGCAGGAACAAAGATCACCTCTGGAGAGGACAGTACAGCGGCCAGTTATTTAAGACCTGTGCCAGTCTAACAGGAAACCCCGGATGTGTTACGCTGTCTGAGGAACAGAGGAGGTCCGCGAGTCAACTGGATGTTTGGAGATGATATGGACAACCAATTAAATTACATTCAGCTTGAAGTGTCTGTGATTGCTGCGTTTTTCTCCACTATTTTGACCTTTATTGACCTTTTGACCTTTATTTGTTTTCTGTGGTGCTGATGCAGGAGTTGTGTGTGTCCTCATTCTTCATGTACTGGAGGGGTATTAGAGCTGACAGGCTCTCAGAAGATGATCTGATACAGCGCTGAGGTCTGTCAATGTCTGCAGTGAGACGATAAACTCCTTCCTGTTCTTTCAGTTCCATTAAAGGCCATCCATTTCTGCAAGGGTGTTTCAGAAAGGGTTTTGTGTGTGTGCGAGTGTGTATCTGTGTGTGTATATCAGTGTGTGTTTTGATGTGTGTTTCTGTGTGTGTGTGTGTATATATCAGTGTGTGTGTGAGTGTGTATCTTGTAATTTGACTGTAAAGCAGGTATTTATCCGTGTGGGGGGCACAGGCGGTGATGAGATATCATGAAGCTCATTTCTGATAGGTATGGATTAGTGTGGATGATCCAGGCTCTGCCGAGTTCTGGTCCGGCGTTCCGTAGGTCAGAGTCAGACTGGATTTCTGTGGTGCAGTAGAATGTAATAATAATAATAATGATAAACAGATTAAATGCGTCAGGTATATTTATAAGAAACCTCTGTTACTTTACTCTTTCACACTGATACTCATATAATGTAAACTGTCACCTGTTTGCTACAGCACATGCTTTGTATTGTGAGTTTTAAATTAATTTTCACTCACTTTATATGAAGCTCACTTTTGCATTAGTGAACACGTCTCCATGGTTACCAAGCATGCTAACTATTAAACCATCTGTACTTACAGATACAGTTTTTGGACAGTGATCTAGTTTGTATAAAAAATGCTATTAATTATTAAATGGTTTCACATTTGTTTAAATTGTGTGTAAATTTAGTGTAAAATGTTGAACACAGTATGAAGTAAGTGTTGCTGCTGTAAAGTTTAGCGCTGGAGGACATGAGTAATGGACTGTTTCAGGTGTGTGTTAGCGGTGTGTCGACTGATTTATGGCTAATATTCTGATGTGTCCAGTCCACTGGTTGGGCCAAACTTCAGGAAAATGACTGTCATACAAAATTAAGAACATTTTACACCCAAAATCTCATTACTGTAAATGTAAATGCTGTAATGTGCACAAATATTTAGTAACAATAATTTGTTTGTAAAATAAAAATGTCACAGTGTAAAACTGTAAACATTATTACATTAAATCTTAATTGTTAGTTTGCAGTTATTTAGAAAGTATAACATTTATAATAAATCATTGCTTTGTGTTTGTCATATTTTCAGTTATTAAAAGAAACGGATTGGGGCGGCTGCGTGTCGGATGTTCACGCTCTTCCTGTAACGTTTCTGAAAGACAGAGCGACTCTTTCTGCAGTTCTGTTTTTCATCTCTGTATTCCCTGCACCATGATGCTGGGCCATCTGTCGCTACGGTGACCGTTTCCCATGCCAGCGTTCTGGAGAGTTCCTGAGAAAATCAGCCACATTTAGACGCTGAGGAGCGCGACCCCTCCCGTACGGAGACAGAACGCTCTCCAAACCTCCTGTAACATCCAGGCTAATGTACTGTCATGTCCCCTGGTGGGCTAGCGCTAGCATTAGCTCAGAGCTAGGCTATATTCAGGCTGATTAATGAAGCAGTGAGTGAGTGAGTGAGTGTCAGCTACAGGACCAGCATGTGTGCAAAGAATAAATGTCTTACATTAAACTAATTCCCAGCGCGGGCTTGTGTTCATCTTGCCCTGCAAAGCTGAGAGGACCCGGCGCGACCCACCCTCCCTGCCCCAGAGCCTTCTGGGAGCTCTCTCAGCTCTCAGCTGGTATGATTGGGGAGTCTCGAATTAAAGCGCCCCGTCAGGAGCGGGAATCATGTCCGCCTGCTGGCTGGCTGGTTGTCCTGGAAACGGTGTCCCAGAGGAGGCTAGAACGAGTGGAAATATAAAAGAGGAGGGGTGTGATGGAGCTGTTTGCTGATAGCACAAGAGGAGCGCAGACCCCTTTGACCTTTTGTGTTAGAGATTAAACCAGCACAGGGGAGGTTTAGGACTCACTCCTGTCGACTGTGTAACATTTCAAAAAGCAAATACCTCCGTTTTGTGAGTTTTTATGTTCTAAAATGGCCAGAATAAGTTAGTTAAGCTGTCAACATGTCAGCATAGTTAACTTAAATAACTCACTGGTAACTCACATAACTCACAGAGGATTTTGGAAAAACAGAAAAAAAGACAAAGACATCAACAAAGAAAGTAACATTTTGATGAGCTCATGTGTTTGCAGTCACTGAGAGATCAGAGAATTCTGCTGTCTTCACTGCTCAACCTGAAGACCTTCATCTCACATGTTTCTCTTCATTCTGCTGCAGGTCTCACCAGAAGCTCTGAAGGAGCAGAAGCATGAAGCTCAGGGACCTTTAAACATCTGACAGGTACGACTCGCCACATCCCGCTGAGATCAAAATAAAGCATCAAACATACATTAACCTGCACATATTTGAAGAATAAAGAACGATTGGACTGGATGTGTTCCCATGGGCCTGACCTGACAGAATTCATGGGCAGGTTAATAATGGATCTCTGTCTTTGTTTTCTCCAGTTTTGTTCGGAGAGGCACGTTTAACTGTAAACTCTTCTCTTTAACTCTTACATTTGTAAGTGGTTTGAAATCTAATTAAAATCTGATGAAGAGGCAGATCAGATGTCAGCTGGTTGTGTTTGTCAGGGACCCGGTATCAGATACATCAGACATTAGCTCCACTGAATGCTCTGATCTTTACAGCACGCATCGGTCGCGTGTGGAGGAGGGGTCTGCTCCCTCGCATGCCCTGCGGTGTGTTTAATGCGACTGTTACATCTGCATAAAAGTCAGTTTTGCCCTCCAACTAATTCACATGCAGAAGAAACAGTAATAAATTAGCATTATTCAATTATCAACGCACTGATTGTTACTGGCGGTATTTACAGAAGTGCAGATGAATCCAGAGGCTGGAGGTGATGAATATTTACTGCAGCAGTTTACATTATTTCATGTGTTTGAGACTCAAAGACACACAGTAGCTCAGATGTTCCAGTAACAGGAGACGCTTTATGTTAAAACACTTTCATTTTTAACTACACTGTGCTTTGAGTTTAAGATAGGGGATATATGTGTATGTGCTTCATTGTGAATTATGTTTCATGTTAACTTACTGTAAACTGTGATTAAATAAATAAATATGGAGATACATAAATGAAATATTGTATGATATATTTGTAGGTGTATAGCTAAGCTGTGTGTGTGTGCGTGCGTGTGTGTGTGTGTGTCTGTGAGAGGTCTGTGTGAGAGATGTGTGTGTGTTTGTGTGTGAGACAGGGCTGCTGATATGCAGTGTGTGTGTCAGGCAGCAGCAGATATGGGCTGATTGGTTTCTCTGGATGGTGGGCAGTGTGTTTGTACTGCAGTGCTGTGCTGTTCAGCCCCC
Source organism: Yasuhikotakia modesta (assembly GCA_036877545.1). Lineage (NCBI taxonomy): Eukaryota > Metazoa > Chordata > Actinopteri > Cypriniformes > Botiidae > Yasuhikotakia > Yasuhikotakia modesta. The sequence continues at coordinate 11,642 of JBAJNP010010145.1, forward strand.
TGACCTGCTGTTTAAACAACCCAGAACCTGCCTCTCTCTGCAGCACACTAAACACACACTGAACACACCAGCAGAGGGTTTAAATATTACACATGGCATTGTCACTGTGTCATTGTTTCTAAACACACGTTTAGAGTGACTCTGCTTTAAAACATGCAGAGACAACACTGGTTGGTCATTGAAAGTGAAAGGTGTGGCCAAAAGAAAGTCAGCTACTGTCTTAGGATAATAAGGAGAGAGTCTTGCAGTAAATTAGGCAGTAAAGTAAGTGTGTGTGTGTGTGTGTGTGTGTAACATCTCTGCAGTGGGTCTTTGTAGATTCTGATCAGGCAACAGATAGGACAGCACAGTTACACACTAATATCTGTCAGACTGGAGTTGTTTCTGCCTGTGGAGCAGTTCACCTTCACTACACAGACACACACGTACAGAGTGTGTGTGTGTGTTCAGGAGTTATCCACACAGTCAGTCTAATGATGAAAGCTGCAGAGTTTCTGTCAGTCTTGAGAAAGCTTTACTGTACTGTGTTGAGTAGTAGGTCCCCAGGCTCAGTGAGGTCCCCGCATTTGATGTGCTTTCCGTCAAACATACTGAAAGTTTTTAAAACACCTTGGAAAGGAAACTTTTTAAAAGTGACTTTAAAGTTTCGTGTGTCTTAGAAAGAGAAACAACCAATGAAATTACAGCAACCCTCCGTGTGAAACCGCCTGTCACAAACATACATGTTAGAAACAATATATTTTATATGATTAGCATTTTATTGCATGTTTTTTATTAGACCATAATTTACATTTATGCATAAAAACACATTTTGTTTAATAATCTCACTGTATTTTCCTACTGCAGAACTGCATTTAAAATAGATCTGAATTTGAATACACTGTACATTACAAAAGCTTTGCTTCCCGAATGCAAATCCCAGCCTGACCTATTTAAAATTCCCAACCTTCTGTGTTAAACGTTAAAGAGAAGAGAAAAGACCTACCTGTGTTTTTATTTTATTTATAACCAGCATTCACCATATAGACACAAGTATATATGAAGTATAGGTACTAGTGACAGTATTTCAGTACTTGTGTAAAGACAGAGATGGTCAAACACTCACAGACATCATATAAACCTTTAGTGGATTCACTTATTCCAAAGAATTGAAGACATAAATTAGTTCTTTATCAGTACTTGTGCTGTGTGGGATCGAACCCACAACCTTTGCGCAGCTACCGCGATGCTCTACCAGTTGAGCTACAACTACTACATTATTTTACAGTTGTTACTGTTAAAATAATTCAACATGACTCCTGTCATACATCAGTATGAACCAGTGGAGCTGCTCACGGATGACCATCTGTAGCGCCGGGCACGAGCAGCGCTCCCAGTGCGCGCTCCTGCGCTTCAGAGCGGTGACGTGGGCGCGCGTGCCCGCTCCAGTGTTAAGATTGGATGAACGGGGTAAAGGCAGAGTAACGCCCCCAGCTCCTGCCCCTCCTGCCCCTCCTGCCCCAGCCACGCCGAGAGACGCGTGTAACGCGCGTTTGAAGCGGAGTTTGCGCGTCTGTATGGAGACATAACGCGGATACCGTTTCTCCAGCCGAGATCTTCATCTTCATCATCTGCGTCTCTTCTCATGGATGCGACGTAACTGATGAGGAAACACATGATCGCGCCGCGTCGGGTCGCGCCGCGCGGTCACTGATCGTAAGTCACTTTAATGCTCGATTTGTTCATGCGCGTTTATTACATTAAGAGCTGAACTCCATGCGTCCGTGTAGGTGCTTGCAGCAGAAATCATCACATCTCGTTTTGATTTAGAGACTTTATTGTACTGTGTGTTTGTTGGGTTTCTGTACAGTTTACAGTCTTACTGTACACGTACTGTACACGTACTGTATATGTACTGTACACTTACTGTACACTTACTGTACAGCTGTGGTCCTGTAAAGGTTTGAGGCTGGGCAGGTTTCTCCTGATTGGTTTAGTCACACATGATGTGGGGCAGTTTTTAATTTATGCCTTTAATTCACTGTGATGTGAAGAGAGTGAATCTGGTATGAGTTGTTTTTGAGAACAGCTGGAGAAAACATCATAAATGTGAGGACATTTGTGTATATTTACATTTGGCAGATGCTGTTTACAGTGAATTACAGTATATGTTTTTGTCAGTGTATGTGTTCCCTGGGATCAAACCCACAACCTCTGTGATGGTAACACAGCGCTCTACCAGTGGAGCTACAGGAACACCTGTGTAGGAGGTCAGCAGTAACCTGTGTGGAGGGTCTGTAGCTTTCATCTCATTTATGTTGTGTCTGTTCTCCCTGAACAATAACAACCAGACCGATGCAGCTGAGCTTCTTCACTGTTGCTGATCTCTGCTGCCTAATTGTGTTTATTCCTCTTAATTTGTCCCCAGTGCTAAACTGGTGCTTCAGTTCATGTAAGTTGTGGAGATAACGGACCGAGTGCCGTGTCTTCAGAACGAGCCCTTGTGTTCTAATGTGTTCTCAGATCGTGTCTCCACGCACAGCTGAGCAGATAAAGCTGCAGTTTCCTTTTAGCATCACAGTGCTGCATTCTCCGTCTCGACCCGCGGGGCTGAGGGTCAGTGTAGCAGAATTATCCTCCACTCATTCAGGCCACTTCCTGAGACATGAGAGAGGATGGAAACATTTGTGACGGGCCTCGTTGAAGATGAGAGAGCAGAAACTGTTTAACTCATCAACCTGCTCTCTTGTGCTGGCCTGGGCCTGGCAGGTTGGGGGTTTGGAGAAGATAAGCATGAGGCAACATGGTTTGATCCATCTCACCAAAGTTTAATTTCATCTCGCGCTTGGCCAGCAGCTGGCATAGGTTGTGAGGCTGATAGTCCAGGTCTTCTCACACCCTGAGTCCTGCAGAGAAGCAGATAAAGTCAACAGCTACTAGCAGCAGGCCAAAGCTCAGACTGGCTTTTAAACCAATGATATGCCTCACTTGTTCTGATGGAGCTGTGTTACTGTGTTCATTACGGGGGTCACGGTCCCCCACCACTGGTTGACAGAAGGTCACGATTAACACATGTTGTAATGAGGGCACGCTACTTTAGTCCCCATCATGATGAGGTTCTGCATGGAGCAGCTGGTACTGCAGGCCAACCCCCACAGTCCTTACACAAAGCAGATCTGTCATAAACGCCCCACATTGGTTTAAATCTGAGCTGTTACCCCTGTGAGGTTTAGGAGACCATCCCACCTCCATGGCTGAAGGTCAGAATAGTCATCTGTGATTGGTCTGTTTATTCTCCACTTTGAGTACATTGAGGCTGGCTTGAATCTTGATTTGATAGACGTGTTTAGTAAATTAGCACAGCTGGCAGTTCCTCTCAACCCTTCCAAACAAACATCCTCAAGTGTCAATAAAACAGTTTTCTGTGGTGAACTGTGTAATGAATAGAGGCAATGCACCTTCAGATATGCTGCTGTCCAGATAACTGCTGCTGGTTTATTGGTGTGTGCTGGTTGATGCTGGTTATCGTGGCTCAGTCAGGGTGTAGAGTGATTACCTTCAACAGGATGTTGCTTCTGTAGGACTGTTGAGTGGAGAGTGGTGGTTTACAGTGACCCTACCGACTGCTCTGGGCTCAATGGTGGGGCAGCTTTCAGCATGAGGTGCTTTTCACGTGCTAAACGCCGCTAATCCTCTGGGCTGTGTATGGGAGCAGAGAGCTGGAGGCAGGAGACCGAGGAACATTGTGGTTCTGCAGAGTCTGGGCTATTGTTGTCATTTCATCCAGATCAAGGGACATCTGTCAGGAATGGGGGTAGATTCCCAGCTGACGGGGCAGTGGGGCAGATGGAGGGAGGGGCAAAGACAAGATCTGGTGGAGGGGCAGTAATGTTTGAGGGCTGATGGATGAGTGTAATTGTGATGCAAGCATGGAAACGGGGGTCTCTGGGAGCCGGGGCTGCATTCATGTGTGTGGTTATGAGACAGTGAGGGCGGGGTTAAACAGGAGGCTAAATACCTGCCTGTCAATCAAATCCATGTTGTTGTAATTGGGAATGACAGAACAGTTTTTTGTCATTGGAGCGCTGCAGCCTGTAACTAACACAAATGCCAACATGTGGTTAGACTGCTGGAAACTCATTATGTTTCTTTCAATAAACTCTCCAGAGAATTACGCGAGCTGTCCTCCATCACAGGTTATAGCTGATCACTTCATTCTAGAGTGTAGAGATGAGTGGATCCCACAGAAAACAGTTTCACAGCCAATTTCAGAAGAAAACTCAATTATATTTTGCATGAAGTTTAACGTTAGGCATGTGTTTTTGTATTGTGACAGTGTGGTGTGTTCTCAGAACTGCCTTTAATTATTGAGGGCAGCACCAAAGATACTGAACTCCCTACAGTTAAAGAGTATTTTATTAAAATGACAGAAATGAAGGATAAACACAGTGATTTTGAGTGAAAACACTTAATAAACCCTCACTACTGTACCTCATACTAAACCCTCGTGTTTTATATCTGAATCATTCTGATTTAGGGTTAATTAATGAGCGTATGGTGCGGCATCATTAAGTTTAATTGGCTGACAGCCCTAAATAAATAAACAGGGTTTGTTTTCTCAACCCTGATGTTCACTGAAGATTTTTGGTTTTGTCAGTGCATTAATTCTGACAGTCACCTGGTGAAAGTTTAAATCACATATAAGGGAAAGAAGCATTTACAACTTCAGAAAAGCTGTGTATTCAATTTTTAACATGTATTGTGATGCACACACATGCAGTCACGAGAACACACATACACACACATGCAGTCACGAGAACACACATACACACACATGCAGTCACGAGAACACACATACACACACATGCAGTCACATACACACACACGCAGTCACATACACACAGATGCAGTCACATGCACACACACACAGTCACGAGCAGGAGTTCTGGATGAGAGAGTTTCCTGCGGTTGTCCGGCTGAGGGAGACACTGCTTTTATTGCTTTGGTAATAAGATGGAATTGGAGGGGAGGCTGTGTTGTGTGGGGCTGCAGGGCAGTGTGTATGTGTGTATTAATCTTCTACTCTATACACTCTATATGCAGGTTTAGTCTCAGTGCTGTGTAGTACAGGTCACACTCATAGATGCATGAGATCTGTGTGTGTGCATGAGATCTGTGTGTGCGTTAGATCTGTGTGTGTGTGCATGAGATCTGTGTGTGTGTGCATGAGATCTGTGTGTGTGTGCGTTAGATCTGTGTGTGTGTGCATGAGATCTGTGTGTGTGTG
>JBAJNP010010146.1:0-16905 GCA_036877545.1 Yasuhikotakia modesta
TGTGTGTGTGTGTCTCAGGAATCTGAGCTCAGCGGGGGAAGAGGCCAGGAGGCAGATGCGTTGCTGTGAAGGGCTGATTGATTCTGTCCTTTATATCATTAAAACTTGTGTAAACACCTCCGATTATGACAGCAAGGTGAGAGATCTTCCTCAGATTACACACAGCTCTGTTCCAAAACCAGGAGACCAGACTCCAGTTGCCCTTTAAACACTTTCTGGTCTCACGTTAGACTGGTCTTAAATGGCCTACATAGACAACAACTCAAACTACACTGATGTTGAGTTAGCGGTAACATATGGCTAAGCTAATGCTCAGTCTGTCAGACATTGATCTGCACACATTTATGGAATAGAAGTGGTTGTCTAATGGACTTAAAGAAACACAAACTATTAAGGTTAGCTTTTAAAAGACAGTGTTGGTATTGAATGAATAAATTACATTTATAATCACATTTTACTGTTGTATTGCATTATGGGACTGCATTGCATTACTGTGATGCCTTAAAATGCTTCTAGAATATATTAAACTCGCTAGGTTATGAAACAGAGCTTGCATATTTCAAACTAGCCGGTTTGGATGCAGCACAATGCATTGGATTGTTGGTTATATTTGGAATATGGCCGACACATTCCCTGCCAAACTGGTCAAACTGTACATGAGATGAAAGCAGCTAGCTGGCAGAGACTCAGGTTGCTTAAAAAAAGGTGTCACATGTTTTCTGGCCACTCCTTTGGCCAGAAGGGCCAGAAGCATATTGAGCGCCCCTAGTGGCGAAGGTGTGTTTTTTTCCTCAGGAAATGTTAGTCCTAGCATGCCATCTGCTGGAACAGAATGAGTCAGTATTCCTTATTAACCCGTCAGATTGTAGAAAACTGCGTGTGCACTTTGAGGAACCTGTCGTACCGGCTGGAGCTGGAGATGCCGCCTTCTCGGCTGATGGGAACCCAAGACCTGGACACCCTGCTGGGCTCCGACACCTCCAACAAACAGGCTGACTACAGCTGCTGGGGCCTCAGGAAGAAGAAGAAGAAGAGGTCCTGGCAGGACCAGCAGGTGAGCCATCGCTACAGAAACTCACAGTCTTCACATTCTCAGTGTTCAGAAAGCTAATAGCCCCACATAAGACCAGCTGTTGTAGTTGTCTAGTTTTAGTCTTTGTTCTCAATACAAAACTACAGACTTCCTACAGACAATACAGATCTTAATATCGGTATTTATGAAATAAATTTATCATACAAATAATGTAAAAACCTATAGTTAAGATATATGTTTCTGGTTTTAACTGCAAGGTAGCGATTCCTTTTTCTAAACAATTTTTTTGAATTAGTTATTTTAGTAAAATTTGAGTAATTTTGGACTGAAAAGTAATGATGAAAACATGCTTAAATTATAATTTAATTAGTATTAAGATATGGTGTAAATATTGTGCATTGGAATTTAATAATAATAATAATTATCACTGTTTTTCCTTTAGAAACATGTTTGTCACTTCTTACTACAGGCAAAACATCTAATTCCAATATAATTCCATATTGCAGTGGGATGGCGTGGGGCCCATTCCAGGGTTTTCTGGAAGTCCAAAGGGGGCGGAGATGCTGTGGCACCCGTCTGTGGTGAAGCCGTACCTCACGCTGCTAGCTGAGAGCTCCAACCCGGCCACGCTGGAAGGGGCCGCCGGGTCTCTGCAGAACCTCTCCGCAGGAACCTGGAGGGTGAGAGATTGATGGTCAATGACTGTAACAGAAATGTTACATTTTTCCTTTTTAAATCTCAAAAATGTAGATTTAAGGATGTAATACACGCTAAAGCTATTTTGTGCTTGAATACTGGATAGCAGAACTATGTAAAAATACAAAATAGTTATGATGCAAGAAAATAAAAATTATTGGTGAAAAATATTGGTGAAATATATTCATAACATACCAAATTAAACCTTTATGCTAAAATGCTAATTTTTAAATTTACCTTTGTTCAGAAAAACTGAATATATTCTTTTAATATTTAAAATGTTTCTAGGGATTTACATGTTCATCAGTTGGCAAAAAATATATTGTAAAATATTTTACAAATACTGTACTGCACAACAGTTGCATGTGATAATGAGCATATCAACAATAGTCTTTAATAAACCTCTTTAATAAAGGTTTAACATTAAAATACTATTAAAATGCTTAAAACAGATGCATGACAGATTACATTGAGTCTCTTTCTAAAGGAAAGGTGGCGTGTTTTTTTATTAACCGAAGCTTCTGTGCTTTCTAGCATTAGCAACAGACTATTACACTGTATAATATAATAATCGTTTTGTTTTAAATAACTTTGATGCCTTTTTTGTCTGGGTGCATCACTAGAAAACTAACATGGGCACAGAAATTTACCCTGTTGTGTGTCTTTGGTCAGTTTGCGGCCTACATCCGCGCTGCTGTACGTAAGGAGAAGGGTTTACCCATTCTGGTGGAACTGCTAAGAATGGACAACGACAGGGTGGTCTGTTCCGTAGCAACCGCTCTGCGAAACATGGCTCTGGACGCCAGAAACAAGGAGCTTATTGGTTGGTTACTCAAGCGCTACGTTTCGATTCAATCCGGTATAGTCATTAAAACACGCATATTCAGCTAAACTGTTTGTTTAAAATGGTTCCAAAGGAAAGTATGCCATGCGGGACCTGGTGATGCGTCTCCCTGGCAATGGTCCGTCCCTGCTGTCGGATGAGACCGTGGCCGCGGTCTGCTGCACGCTTCATGAGGTCACCAGCAGGAACATGGAGAATGCCAGAGCGCTCACCCAGACGGGCGGCATCGACAAGCTGGTCACAATCAGCAGGGGACGTGGAGAGAGGTGCTTTGTCTTCTCACACACCGTCTGAGGGGAATATTTTTGTTTACTATTCTGAAAGCTCTTTGTTTCTGTTGCAGGTATTCCATGAAAGTGGTGAAGGCAGCGGCTCAGGTACTAAACACTCTGTGGCAGTACAGAGACCTGCGTGCCCTCTACAAAAAGGTAAATGTTCTCCGCCATTTGTCTGTGGTTTAGAACACTGATGTTCTCCTGAGATCTTAGAACAATGTGTTCTGTGCTTCATCAGGATGGATGGAACCAGAATCACTTCATCACACCGGTGTCAACACTGGAACGAGACCGGTACCGCTCCCAACCCACCCTGCCAACCAGCAACGAGCAGACGTCACCTGTTATCCAATCAGGTGGGCTTTCACAGTCGCAAAGAATTGTGGGAAATGTAGTATTGTAGCCGATACCAAAATCACCTGTAAATAAAGTCACATATTTTTTGTAAATATTGGTGATTTCTTCTTTGTTTTTAGTATTTTTGTAGTTTATTGTGTTTAATTTGTCACACTAAGGAGGTAGTGCCACATCGTCACCTGCCATGCTGGGTATAAGAGGACAACGTTTAAATCAACGAAGGACTCAGTCGTCTATGCAACTCCATAACTATTATGGCGACGCCAACAGAAACACGAGTCAGTACACAGGTGAGATTTCCTGAATGAAAAGGTGCCTGTTAATAATAATTAAGTTTATTATTATTAATTAAGCTATGTTGACTGACTAATTTCATTGAATATATTTATATCTAAGAAGTTCATAGAAAATGTTTCAGTCACAGATTACAATAATGCTTCATTTGAACTAAAAATTAACAATATAACAGCATGTGTTAACCAAATTAAACCTTTATGCTAAAATGCTCATTTTAAAATTTACCTTTGTTCAGAAAAACTGAATATATTCTTTTAGTATTTAAAATGTTTCTAGGGATTTACATGTTCATCAGTTGGCAAAAAATATATTGTAAAATATTTTATATAATATAACAGCATGTGTTAACTGATACTACTTATATGTTAATGTTATGAAATAACATTAACATAAAAGTTATGCTTACAGTAGCTTACAGTAGGTTACATTAACATACAAGCTACTTATAAGTCATGAAATAATGTACATTAAATGGATGTTCATTATTTCATATATAACATGTTAAACATGAGATTATATCAAGGGGCCACAGCCATACTGGGTTTATATATTAAGTGTTAGCGTGAGGGTAGAATATTGTTATAAAATCATGATATGGTATTTCAGTGATTGTGTATATATGTGTGTTTAGGGTCTGGAAAGCAATCAGCCTATTTTATTAGTTCGTATCCGTCCCCTTCAGCGGAGGAGTCCCGCAGGTCACAGGTGAGTTTAACCCTCACTTCCAGAACACAAGAGTATGTGACGCTTTTCGCTGCCGTTAATATCTGAGGATTATAATTTAACTTCAGTTGGGTTAAGCCCTTGTCCCCCCTTCCAGGTCTTCTATCCCGAGGAGGCTAGTCAAAGCACCTACGACACTTATGGAATGTACCTGTCGTCTCCGATGGGGTACGAGGACCCTTACCTGGACGACCCTGTTCGTTATCCGGTGGTGAGCGAGAGACAGGTGCTGAAACCCAAAACCAACTACGTAGACTTCTACTCCACCACACGCAGGCCTTCATACAGAACTCAGCCCTACCCGGCCTCGCCCGACTCCTGGGTGTAGGCATGTGTGTGTGTGTCTGTGTTGATGTAAGTGTAGCCATAGCTAGACTATTACGAGGAGGTATAACTCCGTAAAACATATCTGGGTCAGTGAATTCCAGGAATATTCCTAGACCGTTGTATGGACAAGCTGTTGAATCATTTGAAGTGATTGGTTCATTTTCATTGGAGGAAATTACTGGTGTGTGTGTGTGCATCCAAGCAGTTGCAACTGGAGTCACATTTAATTCAGCTGTGTGTGTGTGTGTGTGTGTGGATTAGCTTGAATTACTTTGATCCCGGATTGAATGTGAGCCAAAGATTTTAATTCTCACTCAATTGTTTATGTGTTAAAAGCTGCAATCTGCAACTGTTACAAACTCACAACTTTTTTTGTCTACGCTACATTCAAACCATAATTTCCTGAAAAATCCGACCAAGCAGCTCAGATTACAAATCATTACAAACTTAATGTTGCAAATCAGGGTGAGGAGACGTTTTGAACACAGTGATCTGTTACAAACTTGCCCAGAAGTTTTTATTTTAACCCAAAAAGTTACAGATTGCAGGTTTAGTGTCTGATTTAATGAAAGCTTGAACCATTGTGTATGTTTTAATTTTAAAAACGGCATGTTTGAGAAGTCATCTCAGTTTCTGAGCCAAATAAAAGGTGTAACTTAACTACATATCGGCTGAAAAGTTTAACAAAGTTATAATAGAAGTAAAAAATGAACCGCACTGATGTTCCGTGCATTGGAAAACAAACCGTCCGTTTGTCTGGTCTCATTGCTGTAGCCTCTGTAATGTAAAGATTAATGTGTGTTCCATGGAGTCTTGTACAACAAGTCAGTTTATTGTACAACTGTGATCTGTGCTCCCATGCACAAAACTGTGCCATGATAAATTGCTATGTAGACCTGTGTGTATACGTCACAGACCTTATGAAGACAAAATTATTACTATCACAATATTTAGATGTAATAAAGATTACATTTGTTTTTTTATGTGCTGTGTTATGTTGTTTGTTACACCACCAAGAGCTATTCGGTTTAAGGTATTAAGCTAATAGCTATTTGGCTGTTTAATATAACTTTTAATAAGGCTTACAATACATACTCTGTTAAGTTGATGAGTTGAGATACTTAAATCTTAATGGTTCACACAGAATTGTTGCTTGTTGTGGATGCAGTTTAACTGTAGAGCTAGAACTAGTTTATATAACAGTGTCATACATACAAACATACAAACAGATTTGATTGTACAATGTACACATACATACAAGCACAGGAAGCTTCATTAAACAAGACCATTAAATGATGTCAAATAATAATAATAATACTTAGAATACTGACCAGTTGTCTCTGCATATCAAACTGCGATAGGAGCAAGTATTTCAACAGAAACAGGTAACTGGAGACTGGATTTATCCCACTGGATTTATATTTAAGTAACTTTTAAAAATGAGCTTCACAAATAGCCACAGAGGGGCGCTAAAGAGTCACATAATCTGCACACCTGACACATTACTGATATGTATGTATGTTGTACACCAGTGATATAAGTTTGTTTATATTCCTCTATCTGTATGTCTGAGAGTTAAAACGCGTTAACTAGTATATTAGATGACGCACACAGGCGGGAGGTGGAGTTTACCGGTGGGAGGGGTCGACAGGCCCCGCCCACTCGCTCCAGGTAAAAAGTTATACTGGGATCAAGACGTGTTTGTTCGGTTTATGTCTCCAAACAGGTAAGTTTTAATCTCAATGTAGTCTTTAATAATCTCAATAAGTCTTTAGTTTTGGAGTAAAAAGATGCTGGAGAAACAGATCAAACCTTGTGCATCAAACCTGCGTTTATTTATTTATGCCATGATGTTTTATCGTTTCAAGGTTGTTTTAAGAAACTTCTTTGTCACGGATTTTGTTTTCGTGTCGGGCTCCGCACGTCTTTTTTTTGTTTGTTTGTTTGTTTATTTGTTGTGATGTTTCTGTCACGTGCAACTGATTTCCTTTAAGTGACGTCATCATGAGGCGACATTATCAATTTACGCCATACGTCATGTTTATGTGTAGTTGGGTTAAACACATTGGAAGAGTAACGGATGTTATTTGTGTTTTAAGAATAGTTTGATTTCCATCAATTGATTCTGTAAATTGATGTGAAATATAAGTTTTCAAAAAAATTGATGGATTTGATGGGAGGGTCACATGCTTGTAAAACCACCGGCTTACCGGTCACGTGTCTTATTCAAATGTAAAGTAAGGAGGTTTAGGCCAGATTGTCCATAATAAAACAAGGCCACCCTTCAGTTTCAGTCATAAACCCCATTTAGAAAATGTCGTCCTCACCAGCAAATGAGTGTTTCTGTCACTGAGTGTCATTCATTTGAAAATCATTCATTCTATTCATTTTATATTATATAGTTCTATATTGTACATTTACAATTCATCCAACACTATGCAGATGGAGTCCCTGTGTTTTAGGTGTGTGTGTGTGTGTGTGTGTGTGTGTGTGGCCTGACAAGCTGGTGAACTTGATTTCGTCTGTGCATGTGTGACCTCACTTCCTGTTCCTGGGCTGCACATGTGCCTCATTATATAGGAAGAGAGGAAATGATGAGAAAATGAGGTGGGCACCGCTTCTGTAATGTGTGTTTTCTGATGTTATTCTGATGTTATTATTCATTTTCTGATGTATTCTTCTCTGAATGGCAGGATGTGTTTTTCTTTCATATCTGAGTTGGAATCGAATCCAACAAACCAATTCTTCTGCAAAATAATCACTCCCACAGTTAGTCTCAGAAACTTTAATAAATAACAATGAGTGTCTGACGAACACATAAGACATTATTTGCTTCTCTTTGACATGATTGTTATGAAAATTACGCTTTATTCAAAAACGTGTTCTGTACACAAAGAGAGATTTCCTTGAACAATAGAATTTTTCTGTCTACTTAAGCATGACTTTTTGTTGTTTGTTTGTTGATTTATTTTTATTGTTGTGGCTAAATAAAACAGCTGAAAATGCCTCTGAGTAATAAGTTAAATAACTAAGTTCTTATTTTTTGTTTACAATGTTATTAACATGAACTGGGTAAACGATCTGTTATAACAGATACTTGTCCATCTGTTAGAAGGTCGCTGTGCAGTGTCACCCAATGTAGTTTTACTGAACTGATTGTAAAATGTTGTTCACCCCATTTATATCTGTATTTGTTTTCTGTTGTTTTTAAGGTTAAAGGTGACTCGTTCAGTTTATACAGGATTGTGTGTATCTGCTGTTATTATTTCTGTCAGTGTAATTTGGTCTAAATGTGGTGGTCTTATGTTCCTCTGCAGGAAGGTGGGAACACCACCATGTTTAAGACTGCGCTGAAGAACGGTCGAGATGGAGGCGGGAGAAGGTACTACAGGTACTGTAAACTGTTTTTAGCCACTTTTAATAAACTGCTGCTGAACTTATTAAACTGTTCATTTGTTTGGCTGTTGCCAGCATCCCTTTGTTTTATGTTATTATTTTATTTGGATAACATGATTGGCTTCATCCCTCAACAAGTTTTACAGACCCTGGACTGAGATTGGCTGTATGAGAGTGTTCAGTGAGTTTGCTTCCCCCCCCACAGACCTTCTCAGTCATTTATATCCGCTCACTTCAACATCGCCTGACCACATGTGAGAACCTTTATCTGCTAATCTAACTCTTGAGTCCTTCACATTCACATCCATTAGCTGATGTTTAGATCCGCTCTACTATCCCGGTTCTGATTCTGGCAGCAAATGGTCTCGGGTGGTTGGAGACAACACTTGTGTTTTCTGAAGATACATTGCTCATGTATTTGTATTGTTTTGGCTGCAGGAAATGAGAGTGATTCAGACCACAGGTTTGATATTGTTACACTCTGCAGTACAATTTCAGTACCAGAAACACAAGGCTCATGTTCAGAAACTCATGTGGACCTCAGTGTGTGTCAGGCAAACACAAGGGCACATGCTTGTTAATGTTGCTGTTGGTTAAGGACGATTGATTTTTATCTGCCCAATAACTGTGAGATGTTGCTGCCCATCTGTGTGCTTGTGGACAGGAAGCAATGAGGCCTGAACGATTATTTGAATGAATAATTGAGACTACTGCCATTTAACTCATCATAAAAATGTCACGTACGGTAAATTATATTTGTCCTGTTTCTGCTGCAGAATGTAGCAATGAATGCTTTTCTTTTTGCTGTCAAATCACAAAAATTAAGCCTATTTTTTGTGTTGTCTTCACAATGAATTAACTTTAAACACACAATGCTTTTGTCAGGCCTCCTGTGTTAATGAGAGATTCTTTGTGTTTGATGACATAGGATAAGCAAGACATCACAGACACTCCATTTAAGTGTTTTATTTGTCTTTTTATGTGTCGTCAAAATTTTCTCTCACAGTTTATTCTCAGATTCTGTCTGAAAACTTTAGTGTACCTGATTTATGTCACACACTCCTTTATAAAGCGTTTACTGCACCATTAGTGTCTTTAATTCCCTCTGCTTCAGTCTCTCAATATTTGACTAAATTTAGTCCTCAGCAAAACCTCTGTCCAGTCCCAGACCCTCATTTGGACCGAATTTATATTCTGATAAATATTTGATGTCCGATGAATGAGTCTCTGGCTAGTATTTTGGTCAGTGTTATGACCGTAATTATTTCAGGAATCTACAGTAGACTGTCATTTCTCAAGCTGTAGGCCACGAATCTGCATTTTCTGACTCACGGCTAATGTCTCGCTATAATCTTGCTAAATTCTCACTAGATCAAACTGTCTTTCTCTGTCTAGGAAGTCTTGCTCCCAGTTTCTGTCACAGATGTCAGGAAGAGATGGGTCTCCCTCCCAGTGCAGACGCACCCCACTGAGGAGGTGCTGAGGCCAGGATTGGCCAGAGGAGGACCGTCTCCCTCCCTCCCTGCTGCTCCCTCCCCGTCAGCCCTGTGTTTCTCCTGTATGACGTCCTCAGGTACAGGAGCCACTTCCTGTGTGGTCATTCTGTTCTTACATCATGCAGTGACATCACTGCTGTTACAGGATTACAAAATCCTCACAGCACCAAAGTAGAATTGATATTAGAATCTTATTTTACATCTTTTATTATAATAAAAGACCTTAGGTTCCAAGATTAATAATAATAATTTAAAACACCTTTTTAATTAAACGTTATTACATTCATGTTATTAATATTCATATATTTTATTAAGACATTTTTGTTTAATTTTGTGTGATAGTTTTCATCTTTTCTTGGTTGCGTTGATGTGCAGTTTTATGTGTGATTACATTAGCTGTAACATCACAGCCGATCTGAGGAACTGATGAGTCAAATATCATTTGATCATTTAGTGTGTGATGTGTGTTATGCACTATATATACTGCAGGCTGAGAGCTGAGAGCTGTCCGTCACACAGAAAGAGAAACGCACTCGCTCTGTTTGGCCAGTGCCCTCAGTTTTCTGGCTACGATTAGCGATTGTTCCTCCCACAGTCTTGTGCCTCAGGTTGTGTGATCAGACCCACTGCAGGCCAGTGTGGTGAATTATATCAGTTATATCAGTTTATACATGGAATAAATATTTTTTAATTATACATTATTTATCAATGACGGCAATATTCTTGCTCCTGCAGTTACACCTGTATTCCTATAGGTGGCATCACAAGTTTGTGCCATTTTTCGTAGCTCTTGGTTTCAACATGAAATCAACACTAACCTCTTTCAGTTTAACGCTTGTTGCTGTATTGTTGCTGTATTGTTGCTGCTTGTTGCTGGTATTGTGTGTAATTCATTCATGCACAGTAATGCAAAGGAAGTATCTGTGTTTATTTGCTCTGTGCAGAGGGAATTTACAAAATGTGTCATATTTTGACGTTTGACCTCACTCTCTCAATCACTCTTTTCTTTTCTTTCTCCCTCTGCAGACTTTCCTCTTGTTTTCCCTGTCCAACAGCACAACATATGTGGAGAATTCTCCTCATTTTTCCAGGAACTCTGTAACCTGCATTCGGAAGAACAGGAAGAGGAACAACAGTGGTGAGGTGTATTGTGTGTGTTGTGTGTGTGTAAAATACAGGGTACAGATGCACAACAAGACATTCACATATAAACTTACATTATGTATGTGCACATATAAGACTACAGAGAATTTCACAATTGTGCTTAAATGTGACCTCAGAAAATATGCATGAATGTTTTGGATGTTACACATTCACACATTTTATTTCTGGGTTTTCTTTGACGTCCTGGATCTATTTTAAGCAACCATCGTGTCTGCTTTGCCATTTCATAAATTCTGAGTCTATAAATGTTGGTGTTCCTACAAACGGATAAATGATGAACATTCACACCTCCCACATCCAATGATCTTCAGTGCAAAGCTTCAGATGGTACCAGAGGCTGAGGTCACACCAGCAGAACTGAATTATCAGTCTCTCAGTGACCTGAGGGATGCTAACTGTTCACATGTAGATTTATTATCCTGGCCGCTGTTCTATAATTGTTGCTTTGCCTTTTTTTCCTGCCGCACCTGTGTGCACCACAAACCAGCCT
This sequence comes from Yasuhikotakia modesta, assembly GCA_036877545.1. Lineage (NCBI taxonomy): Eukaryota > Metazoa > Chordata > Actinopteri > Cypriniformes > Botiidae > Yasuhikotakia > Yasuhikotakia modesta. Next base: position 11,099 of record JBAJNP010010146.1, read on the forward strand.
CAGAATTGTCAGCCATATTGATTGTTATTCACAGATCAAGTAGCCGAGAATTATGGGAGATTTGTTTTTAGGCTTCAGAATACATCTCACGCTCGTCTTTTGGCTTTAAAAGCAATAACTGTGCGCATTAGTGCATTACAATCTGATTCTTTTCTGTGAAAGGACATTTTTTTCATTCCGTTTCCTGAAAGTATGAAAAGATGTGATGTCATCAGCTGCAGCAGGTCCAGCTATGATTGGACAAAGTGCTTTTTGCATCCTGTGATATAATTACAGTTGGTGGATTGAGTGTTTCTCACAAATGCTGCCCATTCTTCCTGTTCTCATTCTTTCTCTATAGATGGAAGAACAGTGTGCGGTTACCTCAGAAAATCAGGTACTTTTCTAGAATGTTTTAATGTTCCTTTGTAACTCTATGGCCAGAAAAATGCAACTGTGAACTTCATTTTAAAAAGTCATACACTTGATGTTTTCATTTTTCTGTGAATTATTTCTTTTTAAAATGACACATCCATGCACCCCAGTAACAATATTGTGCCCTACCGCTGATGTTGTGGTTGAAGTTGAATTTTGATGGGACTGACTGATCTCTATGGCAACAATGTGTCTGTTCACTGTAAGCTGTGACCAGTGTTTTCCACTGATGTTATGAGAGCACAACCTTCATGAGTCAATTCTAATGAGCACTAATGATTTCACCCCCATCACAGGCCAGTAATACCACGTTTACCTCACGCCACTGTACATTGACTCTCGTCTGTGCTTTTGCTCCTGCTGCATGTGTTTCAGCCATTAGTTGTAAATAGAAACCCTGGATGGATAAGGCTGTAATTTAGATGTCATTTAGCAAGGAAACATTTAACTCGTCTGACCCTAAATGAATCGCCGAGCGAGGCTGAGTTATGGCAGCTGCGGTGCTTGTCTGAAATGACCGAAAAAACCCACTGAAGTTTAATGACAAAAGCATGGGGCAAACACAGTTATGTACAGCTAACATGTAGCTAACATGTAGCTAACATGTAGCTGATAAGCACTTATATAGCACTATTTTATACAAACACTCATGTAGCGGTTTTTATCAAATTGATCTTTTGTTTGCTTCCTGTTAGCTCAACTGGTAGAGCATTGTGTTACCAACGCAAAGGTTGTGGGTTCGATCCCAGGGGAAGGCAAGTCCTGATACAAACATGTGTACCTTGAGTTCACTGTAAGTCGCTTTGGAAAAAAAGTCTGCCAAATGAATAAATGTAAATAGTGAATTATATTCACTATAATATAATTCTATTGAATTCTACACTACACACTTTACAGCAAGTTAGTACATTGAGTTATTTTAATGGTTTGTGACTGCTGTCGGCATCGCAGATAAATTTAATGCAAACTATTCAAGGGTGACACAAAGTTAAAGCAAGGAATAAAGTCTGTTATAACCCATGTGTGAGCTGTACAGAAACATAATCGAGTTCAATGTCTGTTTTATTTAATAATTATGTTTGCCAGAGATGATAAAACTACAGTTCTTTCTCTGAACAGATCTGAGAGGATTTTAAATTCAAGCATCAATTATTGACTAATAACTGCAGCTATGACTAACATTTGGTTGCTATGAACTTTGTGAAAAAACATTTAGCAAATGTTCAGTTAATTTTGGCAGTAGCGGCTGATGTACAGAACACTACATAAATGATCTATTTAAAGGTTAAATAGATGTTCCTGTTGTGTCTGTTTATAGTCTGGTAGTCGATTTGTAAGTGGTTTGTTTGTTTATTAGCATTAAAGCGCTGGTCGTCCTTCAGTTAGAATAATACACAACTGTGTGCCATGAATTTCAGTCACCCATGTGTCACACGGGAGGCGTGTTTCGATCAAATTCACTCCATGTATGGGCCTTAAACTTTTAATTCTCTGATTTATCTTAACAATGAACATTGACAGGCTATGACTAATTTTACGTGGTTGCCAGTAAAATGGACCAGATTGCATGTTTTAAAATATCTCTGAATTTGTTTTGCCTACTGCGACCACCTTCTTTTCAAACACACAGTCCCTGACACACGGATTGGTCCAGCTGTTACTGAACCGTGTTTTGTAGCATTGACAGCATTGGCCAATCAGCACACAGCACACAATCTTCATTTTACAACAGCTTATAACGGTTTCACTCCATCTGGGGAACCTCTGACCTTCTCTCACCTTCTTTTTTTCTAACTCTCTCTTTCTCTCTTTTCTCGTGGTGTTCTCCGCCTCCCCCACTATTTCACACTCCTCCATACACAAATGCATTCAGATCTCTCATCTCTCGCTCCGCTTTGTCTGCGTGTCTCTCTCCCACACGCACAAACACACAATTTACCCACAATTTAATGATTCATTTTTTCACTCATGAGGTATTTCCTTTATTTCATAATCAGTATGTGAGAGAGGGGCTGTCTGATGTGTGTGTGCGCGCGGGGGAATTCACAGACTCACATATTCTGAAAAGCTGAAAGATAAAATGGAAATAAAATTCACAGATCCTGTTAGACTCTGTTCAGTCTCTGACTTTTTAACCACTATGGACCCAAAAATATTTTCCTTTATTGGCATTCAGAGTTAGTAACACAGTATTTAGGCAAAAAGTTTGTAATATCTTTTTCCATAAAGAGCATTTATCGCTAGTTGCTTCCAAAAATTCCACATTAGCTGTTACCAGCTAATGTTAAGGTTTGTCAGCTATTACACACCTTTGTAATGCAGTTTCTCAGTGATAATGGGAACGCTTTAAAGTGTTGCTGCTTGTATGAAACCGGATTAGATGCAATGTGAAGTACTGGCAGCATCATCGATTGGTGGGAGTTTGTGCAGATCGTTCACACAATCAGAGGAAATTCTGTGCTTTGAAGAGACACACACACACACACACACACACTCAAATAACCCTTACAGCTTTACTAAAACTTGTGTACTCTCCTCTCTGAGTGACCGGCATAAACCAGCTGCATGTGTGTATGCATGGAGGAAATAGTTCAGTGTACATTCAGCCTGAGGCAAAAGGATTGTGAGTTTGGAGTCACACAGATAAACTGAAACCGCAGTGTAGAAAGCTGACTGCAGTCTTTTGACCAAAACCATTGAGCTCTAAAACAATCCACAATCTCTCTGCCTGCGTGTGCTAAAAATCCCAACAAGTTATCTTTCATTTTGCTAGTGTTTACCTAGAGTAATATGCATTTTTTCCTTATGGAAAAGACAATACAAGGGCAAACGTGTCTGTCGCAGTTCATTGCATGTAAATAAATGTTTTATGAATAATAGATTAAATTCAGATTCTTGTCTGTGCAAACCTGCAGTTAAAACCAAATAATGCCACACAACCAGAAGTATGCAGTGTGGTGATAAACAGCTGCCTGTTCCCTGTCGTCTGTATTGTTTGTTTCAGTCCTCAGGGCTCATTTATGTAATTGTGTGAATATGTCTCACCACATGTCTTACGTTTCTGTGTTTGTAATTGTCTGTGTCAGTGCAGTGCGTGTCACTTTTGCTTAGGTTTAGATTTTATTTGCCAGGTCACGTTGTTTTTTTTATTTTAGTACATGAACATGGTTTTTGCCTGTTAGACAAAAATGGAATGAAAATTGCAAAGAAAGAACAGATCTAGAAACCAGAGAGTCACAGAAACTGGGTGATTTTTTTTTTTATTTTTTTCACCTGGGCTAGTTAGTAACCACCTAGCAGCCAATCAGAATTCGCTAGCAATGCCTTAGCAACCACCCAGAATACCCTAGAAACTGCATAACAAAGAACCGCTCAGAACCCTGTGAAATACGTTAATATTTTGGTTTCATTTGTAGAAACGCAGCAGCATTCAGAGAGACGTCAATATTGCGGCTATGAAACAGAAAATTGTGCCTGTTGCTGCCTGGTGGGCGGGGCTTCAGCATTTTATTCATCTGCATTTGATTGGTTCGTCATGAAATGAAATCTGTTAGGCTGTGATGTTATTGCTAATATTAAATCAAGTGAGCACACAGCTAATGTTGTTATCAATGTGATCAGTGCAGAACTGGTGTGAGATGGTGATGCATGCAGGCAGAAAATGAATGAGTGTGTGTGTGTGTGGCTTGTTGTGCGCAGACATTGGGAGTGCCACAGTGAGCAAGATCTCCCCTCATTCAGATTCACACCCTGTCTCTCGCTCTCGCTTGCTCGCTCACAACACAAACACACACACACACACACACACACACATACACACACACAACTGAATTGCTGATGAAAACTTGCCTAGCAGTAACTGCATCTGTTCAAGGCTTTTAGAAACAGTGCAGAGTCTGCGTGCTGTGCTGAGAGAGAGAGAGAGAGAGAGGAGGAGGGAAAGGGAGGGACTGAGAGAGGATTGTGAGAAAGCGAGGGAGGCTAAAAGCAGCAGATTGAGAAGAGAGCGGCACACAGGAAGTCCTTCAGGATATCGGTGAGTTGCTATGGATCGTCTTCATGTACGGATTCCCACATGACATGCAACTTGTGTTTGAATATGTGTGTGGTGATGTTGGGCTTAATGGTTTGTGTGTGTGTGTGTGTGTGTGTGTACCTGTTGTCATGTTGCTTCTGCATGTGGGTTTTTTAGTATTGGGACAGTGGAGAATAAAATTGTTCTGTTTGCTATTAAAAATCATTTCTGACTGTAAGATGATTATAAAGCAGGTACAAATTGTCATTTTGTTATTTTGAGTTATTTTTTTGAGGGAGTGGACTGACAGAAAAACTGAAAATCTGACAACTAAACAGAGCGATTTTCTCTTTACTGCCCCAATATATCCTTCTCTAACCTTCAAGTGTGTGTGTGTGTGTGTATGTGTATTTACTTAACTGTATATTGGGACAAATTTGTCAACAAAAGCTTAGTAAATATTTTATAATAAAAGGTTATGTTATAATAGAGTGTGAGTTACTGTAGGGTTCACTAGCTGTGTATATGAACAACAGACATCTATGGAATTTTGCCTTCATGATTGATGAATAAACGTGTGTGTCTGTGTGTGTGTGTGTGTGTGCAGAGCTGCTACTGCCAGTCTGACTCTTCTCCGGCTGCCCAGGAGCTCATGACACGACTGGGATTCCTGCTGAAAGACGCCCCCCCTCAGATCCCTCCTTCATCACAAACAAACATGGAGGAGAAAGAGGTAAACACAAACCCTACACACACACACACACACATCACACCACAGATGTACAGGACAGGAAGAACAAAGAACCAAAGATCAGGATGTTAACAACGTTTTAATAACGTTTCAAGATACAGTTAAGTTTTTTTAATAACGTTTTTTCTGTTCTGAGTGTTACATGAGGTCATTTATCAGATGCTGTGATTACATCGATAGCCTGCTGGATCAATTCTGATCTCAGAGTCACACATCAGTCAGAGAACAGGGTCTTCAGGGTTAAGGTGAAGGTGTGTGTGTGTGTTATTAGTGTACAGAGAGATGAGAGTCCTTCATTGGCAAACTGCTGACAAGCAACAGTTCTCCAGGGACCAGGGCTCCGGTACAATGATCACACACACACACTCTCTATGACCTATATAGAGTCCAGGACGGGTAACAGGGACGGACACAGTGGTATCTAGAATTTTACGCTTTATGATGTTATGAGGAGCAAAATGAAGTTGTGTTTGTTTACTGACAAAAAAACCACAAACTATTTGTCATGGTCACGGTTGTCTCTGTGGAATTTGACTGTAATTGAATTACTGTTGAAATGCAGATGTGTTTTATGGCTGTGTGTGTGATGGTTACTGTCGCCAAGCTAAGCTGAAAGTACTGAAAGTA
>JBAJNP010010147.1:0-16905 GCA_036877545.1 Yasuhikotakia modesta
TAATGAATCTAAAATATATGAAAGTCTAATGTTTATCAGTACATTACAGAAAATAATGAACTTTATCACAATATGCTAATTTTCTGAGAAGGACCTGTACATTGTATCTCCAGCAAACTCTCACATCTAGGATTACCTCCCCCCTTGTTAATTATGTCATTATCTTGTTAATTTGTTCATCATTAGCTGCTCCTCTGTTGCTTAAGTCATTCATTGTTTTCGCCTGTTTTTAGTTCAGTTTCCGTGTATTTAAACCTCTGGTTTAGTTTTGTTCTTTTGTCAGTCCTTGGTTTTAGGACTTGATTATAGTGCTTTGCATTTTGTTCTCTCCTGAGTTTTGGTTATTAAAAGTATATTTTGAGATTATCTACAAATGTTGAGTTTCCTTGTGTTTTTACACAAATAAAATAATGTAAATGTAAGTTTCACTAACAAAACGGTATGAAGCATTATCACAAAAAATGAAGAAATAACATTTATTAGATTATATATAGTGCCATGTTCATATATATATATATAAACTATATATATATATATATATATTATGTTGCCATTATTTGTTATGTTGTAGTAATACGATACCAGCAAACAGGGGGCATACACCAGACATTGCGAACCTCAACTTAGGTCTGCATTATGTCTGCTTTGTAATGTTTGCTGTTTGTTTTAACATAAAACATGACACCTTGCAAAGGGAAAATTGAATTAAACTATGAACCCATTTGGGATTTAACCATAACCATCATGATAAACTGGAGAAATGAAGATTTGGTTTTTGCAGATTTTCATTATGGTTTTAGGGCAAACCATAGAACTGCCATAGTTACTATGGTTTTTTCTAATAAAAATGAATAATTTTAAAAACAATTCTTAATACTGTGACAGCATTTATGCATTGAGAAAATTATGTAAACTTCTTCAATCTTTCTCTGCTGTCTGGGCTGCAGGAGACTGAGAAGGTTAAGTCAGGATAAGCTTATTGTCATTCCGCTACATGTGTGGGCATACAGTGGAATGCAATGTTGTGCTACACAAGTGCTACACATGTAAATTTAAAAATATACCCCTAGATGTAAGACAAATTTTAGACCTATACATGACTCCCTTACTTAAGGGGGTAATCTAACTAGGGGTAATCTAAATGGTTGACTAACATACACATAACCTCAGACAAACAATAGAATTGTTTAGTGCAAAGTTTAGTGAAAGTGTCTTGTGCATTTAAATTGCATAATGTTTTGAGGTTTACAAAGGAGGGTGCAGTGATTGGAACTCAGGGTTCTTAAAGTCTGAGTAATAAACAAATTCTTGCAGATTGGGCTCTGATTCTCTGGTACCGTCTTCCTGATGGCAAAAGCTGGAAGAGATGATGGGAGGCATGGGTGGGGTCTTTCATGATGGTAGCTTTACTGGAGCACTGAGCAAAGAAAATGTTCAGGATTGTCTTAGTCTGGGAGCTCATTGAGCCCTATTAGACTCAGTCCTCATTGGCTGATTGGCTTTATCTGCTGTGATTGTGTGTTATATAAAAATACTACTGCAAGACTGGCAGCAGTGACCAATCATCACCGCTATACTTGTGCTTTCTGAACCAGCTAGTAGATGTTGTCCAGGTGAGGTCCTCGCTGATGTGGACCCCCAAATAGTCAAAGCTGCTTACCCTCTTCACCTCAAGCTTTTGGATAAAAAAGTGTCTGGTGAGTTTTCCTCTCTCTCTCTTCTTGTCCACTATCATATCTTTTGTCTTGTCCGTGTTGAGCAAGTCTGGGCAATATGGTTCCTGGAGGGCCAGTGTCCTGCAGAGTTTAGCTCCAACCCTGATAAAACTCTCCTGCCTGTAGCCTTTTACTAATCCTGATTAGCTGGTTAAGGTGTGTCTGATTTGGGTTGGAGCTAAACTGTGCAAGACACTGGCCCTCCAGGAACAGGGTTGCCCAGCCCTGGTGTTGAGGATGAGGCTGTTGCCCTTTGACCGTGTCTTCACAGTGTTAAACTCTATCTGGTATCAAAACTCAAACACACAAAAAACAGTAACTGTCAGCCCACATTTATGTCACTTTGAGAATTTCAAAATAAAAAACATTTGTCTTGCAGATTATGCACCAAAGCTAAGGAGTCCCTGTAGGAAGGGGTTGTAGGAGGGGCCTAAGGGAGGGGCCTGTAGGACCTGCAGGAGTCATTTTCTCGACACATATTTATATAATTATTTTTGCAATATGCGTATTTTCAAAGCAGTTTAACAAAGAACAGTGTTTTATAAATCCTTCAGTAAACCAGCCATTAGCCAATATCATATTGTATGTTATTAGACTATACACACTTGTTTTCCAGCACAAAATGCTGCAGTCATGTGTTCATTTATATTTACAGTTGTTTTTGTAATATAATTGCAGAAACATGACATTTATTACTAATTATGGCAGTTAATTACTTTGTCAATGGTCACATCAATCCTCACCATAGTTGAGTTAAAAATGGGCATTTTAAAGTTAGGTAAAAATAAACTGAGATACTAACAGATTAGATCCTGATAAAGAGAACCTTGTTTCCAAAACACTCATTTATCTTCTGAGGTACATCATATATAAAGTATATTAAAGATAACGTATAGAGTATGAGTGAATGTGTAAATGTGATATAAGGTGGTGATCATGGTGTTGATCTTTACTCTTTACTGGTCTTTACTCTAAAAACTTTCAGCAGCAGCTTAACATTATGATCTATGCTCAAAAACATGCAAAACACACAAATCCCTGCACACATGCACAGAGAGAGATGATATGAGAGAGCTGATTATGAAATTTCAGGCCGAAAGAAAAAGTATTTTATTTGTGAAATATGTGTGATTTAATTCACAAGTTCATAAATGTTTGTGAGAAGTTTTTAGATTATTAGCGTGCAATGTGAATGTATGTGAATGTGTTCCCCCAATCCTGTGCTACATTTCAGCAACTAGTTAGAAAAAAAAGTGCAGCTATTGTTAGGTGTGATAATTGTGATATTTAATCAAATGTCAAGAAACTAAATCTTTTGAGGCAAGATAAAGTGAGGCCAGCCTCAACGCTGGACCAGGCCGTGTCGGGGCAGCAGCGTGTCAGTGAGTATGTGAGTACTGCAGTATCTACTGTGGATGGTGTGCTGCGCTTCTTTGGTTCAGTTTTTGAACAGTCTTAAACAATTTAAATTACTAACCAGTATGTACCACAAGAACTAAGTTTCTCTTCACAGACGCTTCAGTTTTTGAAGTGACTCACTCGACTCACTGCACAAAGCAGCAGACCACAGCAGACCACAGCAGAAACACGCTATCAGAGGCTTTACTCTTGGGCTTTTAAGTCACCCAGCTGTCTGTTCTCATGCGTTTGACTGGGGTCTTCTCCTGCTCTTCTGTCTCTGATGATTTACCACTTTGTTTTGGGGTAACAGGAAGAGACTCCAGAGCTGCTGGTCCTCACGCTCACTCCCCTCAAACGAGCTGCCAGATGAACTGAAGCTATCCACAGGGGAACAACCCACTTCCTGTCTGGAGCTGAGCATGTTGTGGGTGCGATGAGTGGGCAGCGTCTTCTCTGGGTGGAGAGGTGGGTTGTGTTCTGATGCTGATGGGGTTGGTGGAGGAATCAGAGGGTTGTGAATGAGTGTTTCTGGAGATTAGAAGAATGACCATCACCACTGTGTCTCAAAGTCAACATCAGCATAACTAAATGATACAGATTATTAGGATTTCATTAGTGAACATTAGTTCAAGGACAAATACATTAAAATAACATTGTCATCTGACATCAAATTTTATTTTTTAACCCTTCCCTTTTATCCAACCCAAACTATTCCCAATAGATAAAATATCTATAAATTATCCGTTGTAAGGTAGGGAATGTTTACATTTACATTTAGCAGGCGCATTTATCCAAAGCGACTTACAAATGAAGGAACAATAGAAACAGTGCATCAACTGAAAAAAACAACAATCTTGTAAGAATGGTGCCATTTTCCTTAGACTAGTATAGAGTATAGAGTATAGAGTTTTCCAGGACTAGTATAGTCCTGATGTTGGAAAGACTCGCAACAACAAGCTAGTTGTGAAAGCATTAGAACCCTTTAGAGCTCCAAACAAACACATGAACGTGTGTGTGCAGGATTTCAGTTACACAGTACCACAGGCAACTAGCAAACCAGCGACAAAAATGTTTGTGGTTAAAGATTGACATGTCTTCTATGTTAATATCTCACCTTTCACTACTGAACCCTGGGTGACCGGGCTGACTGTGTTCCCAGAATAACACAGGAGCCTCTGGTGAGCTGAAGTCTTGTAAAGTTACAGACTCTCTGCTGGATTCGGGGCTGTTTATTCTCTGAGGTTTAAGTAAACAGAGAAAGCTAAAATATTTTGTTATTAATTATTATGTAATTATCATTATACCTGAGAGTGGCTAAAGTGTTTATATTCCTGTTGTGACACTGAGTTTTTACCACTAGAGGGACCCACAATGTACAGTAGCTTTAAATGCTCAACATAGAGGCCAAGCAATTCAATTACATTAGCTAATTAAAAATGATTGAACAGTAATCAAACATTCCTCAGCGGGTCATTTCAGACAGGTCAACACTGTCTCATCCTCTCAGCATTACAACATGCAGATCTCTGATGATAATGAACGATGAGGGTTAACTCACCCCCAGAGAGCCTCTGACCTCGAACACAGGACGGATGTGCACTCTCAGATCAGATCTGCGGCCCACCACAGACAGCACTGAAGATTTGCTCTGAGTGACTCTTTCTTCACAGCCAGTAAAGACATTCTCTAGATGAGGTAAGAAAAAGGTGTGATCTGAAGCGATGAAGGGATGCGGGTTTTAAGAAACATTCACAGACCAAAACTCCCTCTAAGATTTTGACTGCCCTGCATCTGATTGGTTTATACACTAATCCTATTCCCTAACCATGATGAGGAGAAACAGGGCAATTGTAATGCCACAGGAAATCAGATTTTGATATGACACTTGATTAGTGAACACCTGATTAGTGAACACCCACCCTCAGAGCAGAGTGAACACCATTAACAAGTGTGACCTCAGAGAAAGTCAACACACCATCTAAACATAAAAAAAGATATAAACCCTAATATTAGTCAAATAAGAAATTCATACAGTTTTCAATCTTCTAAAGATTATGTTAACTTGATGACTATTTATTGTTTATACCGTTTGAGAAACAAAGCGGTCAGAGATTGTTACAGATAGTATTTTGATATATACTGTGGTATTAAATGACTTAGGTAGATGAATTTACATAACACACTAAGAATATTTCATACCTGAAGAAAAACACAGCATTATCATAGTAACCTCTGTAAAACATGTCAATAATGTGAACAATAAGGCAGGCCAGCAGTACCCTCAGATCTCTGCAGGTCACTGGAGAACAGAGGCAGTACGGTGAAGCCGCTGAGGGACACTGGGGGTCCAGTGAGTTGTCTGTACTGTAGGACAGTGAGGTCGGGTTGCTTGACAACCAATGTCATGGGCACACAAAAAATCTGCTGTCCCAAAACTGCCGGCTGGTGACAGAGAACGTTTGACATGATGTTTCACAATTAACCAGCATCATACATAAGATATTTCACATTGTATTGGGAATATGAAAAGTGTTGCCTGACTGGCACAAATAAGGAACGTTTGCTTACAATGTTTGCTTTTTGTGATTTTTCATCATATTGTCAAATTCTTCATTGATCTTCTGATATTTCTCCTCAGTGTGAGGGGTGAGGACACATGAGGAGTCCGGATCTAGACTCTCAAATGCTCCTTCTTATTCAACATCTGAAGCGGCACAGAAGAGCATGTCTCTACACATACATATACCTCCTGTAGCACATATCCAACCGAGCTGAAAGAATGTAGTAGTTCTGGAACACATTCAGAGTGAATGGAGGTCATGTTATACTGTCTTCACAACTTAAACACAACATCTGAAAAAACAAACACGGGTATAGATCTGTGAATGTGTTCACACATCATCTGATAGGCCCTGTGACATCCACAGAGAATGTATGTGATGTTTGTGATGTTTCTAGAAAAACTGCCTGCCTTTAACTTCTTTTAAAATGTTTTCATGGGACATTTAAGTTTTATGTAGATAATTACATCAGAACAAATGATTATAAAGATTATAATAAAGACAGAATTATTGAGTAATAAAATTGATTCTACTCTTACTTCCACTATATCAGAGTTGGTTCTGCTCTCGTGAGGCTGGCCAAACTTCCTCTTTATGAATGTTATGTGTATGAAAAACAAATGACACATACTCCAGCTGTTCTGCACATCAACCAATGAAATAAAATTAGTGCTTCGACAGATTCTTGGTACGTTATACCCTGAGAATATCATGTTTCTGGGGAAAATGTCACAGGATGATCATGTTTCAGAGATATCAGGGTAATACTGCAGTATTCATTGAAGCACAGTTTGTGAAGGAGATGCTGTCAGGCATTGCAGGTTCAGCTGAAGACAGATGAAATCACACATCATGAATCAAACACCAGATGAAACAATGTGGGCTCTGTGCTGTTCACAAGTGTTTAAGTTTAGACCCTGGAACATAGGAGTTATTTATTGGGCCTCTGTTGTTCTGCTTCATGGCAGAGCTTCTCACCTGCTGCCTAATGAGATGTGGACCCCCGGACCACCCAAATTACTGCTGTAGGTCTGTCCAATGTATCAGTCTATCAATACTCATAACAGTTTTATGTTACTATGGAATGGCATGAAAAAAATGACAGACTTCAGCTCTCAGGTAGATTTATCTCACCTGTCTGCTTCTCTCATCTGTTATCTGAGTGATCTGGATCTTCTTCCGCCCCATTTCCTCGGTGTTCTGGAGTGTTTCAGTTTAACTGCACTGTAACACAACAACTCCTGTCTTCATTCTTCACCAACTATATCCTGCAACAGACATCAGAGAAGAACAAAGATATTTCACGATCAGAATAATCAGAGATGTCTGAAGATCTCATCTCTGAGATCTGTGTGTAATCTCATTTAAATTATAAAGGGCAGGAAATGTCACTGTAAAACATCTCAAGGAACGGCACTACAGCACTGACTGTAACAAAGTAACATGATCCCAGCGTCTTACTTCCATTAAAACCAAATTGTTTACATTTAGTCATTTGTCAGACGCTTTTATCCAAAGCAACTTACAGTGAATTCAAGGTACACATTTTTATCAGGACTTGCCTTCCCTGGGATCAAACCCACAACCTTTGCAGTGTTAACGTAATGCTCTACCAGTTGAGCTAACAGGAAGGCTAATGTAGCCACTAGCACCCCAAATCTGAACTAATATTTTAAAATTAGCATTAGAATGGCTCTCATTCACAGCCAATTCTGGAAATAAGGACATGTGTGACACATTTACAGTAGAGCAAATAGTGACATTGTTCTATACAGTGTCACTGCAGAGAAAATCCCAACAAAATATATGCCGTAATGTGAAGATCCTTTATAAATGCATCCAACAGCAAGTTTAAGTTTTCTTCAGGAAAACTGCCAGTGGTCAAGCAATACAACAAAAATCACATTGCTTGTATTAATTTCTGACTGGAATTATTGGAATTACTCCCCAAATACTTCAAAAGAAACAGCTCTTCCCAGCTCACGTCTTCCAGCAGCATCAGCATGAGGTTAAAGACAGAACATCAGTCTACTGTACAGCCTACAACTATCTTCACAACATAGTCTGGAGGATTCATGTGTGATGTTCCTACAGAAGAACGCTTGAGATCTTAAAGACACAGAAACAACACCTTCATTCTGCACAATGCTTTACATATGATTTATCTGCTGATGTGTAAAACAGTGTGTTTAAACAGAGGAACAAGCTGCCGTGAGGCTGTATGTGTGTGAAGGTTCATTCTAAGAATTGATTTTCAATTATTTACCTTTTAGTGTAAAGTTCAGAAATTATTCAAATTCATTCATTCATGTCTATAAAATGATGGATGTGTCCTTGACTGGAAACGGTTCCAGTACAACAATCTGAAAATCTAGACAGTTCACTACAATCAGCTGCTGCATTCATTCATTATGTGATGTTTGACAGGAATATTGTTTCTGTAATAAAAGAATCTGTGGTCTTACATGAGCGTGATTTATTTATTGTGTTGTCTTCTAAAGAAGGATTGTGTGATTGTTTCCACAGTAAACGTTCCCATGTCTGTAAGACAACATCTGTTTTTGTTACAATCTACTCCTTCCTACACGTCATGATTTTCATGTTTTGTCTTTTGAAACATTTCTGTGTTTGTAATTGGTCCTGTTCATTACAGATCATTACAGTTGGTAACATTTGTTTTGGTGGAACTACTCAGTTTGCTTTATAAAGGCTGTGGAAACGTATCAGCTGTAATTGTACACGGCTGCTTTATTTAGGAGCAGATTTGAGATGACAGGAGTGGTTCTCCTCAGGAACATCTGCTGATCTCTTTATCTCCTCACTGAATATATCTTACTATTCATGTTATGACAAATGGTACAGAATCAAGATAAAACACAACTACTGATGTTCTCCGCTCTTATTTTATCTCTGAATTAGTCATTTATATCTTACATCAAATAGGCCACATACTGCACACTAAAGAACATTCACATACAAAACACTCTAACATCTAATATTAGGACGTCAACAGAGACTGTATGACATTACATATCAATCATAGCTCAAAACTAAACAACATGCATATAAGCAACATTTACACTATCTAAACTTTACTCTTCTGTAAGTACACTGTCACGTCCAGTAACATAGCAGGACTACAACGTGATAAACATAAAATATATGTGTTAACATATCGACTTCCTGTTTAATCTTCTGTACGTTCACGTGATACAATTAAACGCGTTCAAACCAGCGCTGTGTGACGTCACGATCATTTGATGACATCAGATCAATAAACCGCGTAATGCCTTTAACCTTCAGGGTTTGTGGTGACGTACCTTCGCTGAGTCTCATCTCTCTCCTCCATCATCAACAACATCAGCTTTCACAGTCACGAGCAGTTGTGTTAACAGGGCTTCACACGCAGACCTGTTGTCGTCATCATCATCCTCCTCCTCCTCCTCATCATCATCATCATTCCCTAACCGTCAGATGACCACCAAACTCAATGATCTCATGCGGCTTGTGATACTGAACGAACAACAAACATGTAAATGTGATCAGCAATAACTTCTGATATCTTTCAACAAACACAGAGCTTTTAAAGCTCCTCTTAAAGCTTTAATCACAAACACACGCACATAACCTAGTTTAACTGCGGACTCATCTAAACATGTCAGGAAATCACAGGACACGTTTTATTCATGGCTTGAGGGAAGATCCTGCAGCCAGACTGCGATGAATGAGGACTGTTGGTGGAGTTAGTCACAACAGACTGGATGTGATTTATCATCGCACTGCTCTGAGCACGACCTCCGGTGTCACCTAGTGGTAGAAAAATCACTTTATAATAATTTATACTCATAATCATTGACGGACATCTTCCTGCTCCGGCTCTTCCAGTATCCTGTAAGTAAAGCACCAATCAGAGGCCGCGTATTTGTGACGTCATCAAGTAGCCTTATTACAGCATTACACAGGATGATGCACAGCGTCACTGTACAGGGTAAAGATATACTTTCTGTTCAAATGATTTATTTCTACAGTTATGAATGATGTATTTGCTCTGAGCATCTCATCTTTACAATAATGATGTCACAGAGACCTTTACATGTGCTTCAAAATATTGTGCTMGTTTCAGTTTCTGRCTSGGAGGRKAAGATCTCTTAMTGATTGAGTTACACTGCTGAACACAGTCTTACTTCATATCAGCCTGTAATCTACATATACCCTGTAATCAAACAGCAGCCCTCAGGTGCCTTCACTCATAACTATCCTGCAACACAACACGGAGGACTGTGACAGGAAGTGAGGTTTAATAGGAACCAGTTACATGTGTACAGCACACGATCACAGAACCTATAACACAGAACTCTCCTTCCCTCACGAGTGAAGCTTTAACAGTGCAAAACCTGTGCCAGAGAAATAATGTGAGAAAGAAATGTGCGTGATACATCTCAGTTAACATGATCAGAAGATATATATTATATTTGTTACTTCAAATCTAATAGTGAAGTGAGACGTGGCCACATATGGTTACCCATACTCGGAATCTGTGCTCTGCATTTAACCCATCCAAGCCCACACACAGTAGTAAACACACACACACACACTATTGTGTGTATGTGTGTGAGAGACATGGGTGATGTAGTTTCTCTCTAGTAGTGCAGATTCAAGGAAAGACGATGATAATAATGACTTTAGGATGAATAATGATCATTTGTAGTTGACAGCCAAAATGTTATATGTGAAAACAGGAAACACAAAACCATTGCTCTGGTTTTATTTTAAACTTTAAAAATGTAATTTTATTTTTTGTTCTGATTAAGTACCACACGATAAACAGTTCTGGTCAATGGACCATTACAACTAAATGATACTGAGCCTCTTATAAAAACACATTTTGATCTTCAAATTTATACAAAAGAAAGTTACATAGTTACTTAGCAAGTGCCTTTTTGAATCAGAAAAGTCAAATTTAAACAGAGTGGACCACAAAACCATCTCTATTCTCCCCTTCAACCGACTTCCTTTTATACAGTGAACACAAACATCTGCCCTGAACTGTTCCACTGAAACATTAACAATAAAAGAACATGAAATAAGCATGACAGCTGCTCACTGTACTCATGGAGCGCTCACTGTACTCACGGAGCGCTCACTGTACTCACTGTCCAGATGTGTCCAGATTTAAGAGCTGCATCTCATGAGATGATGGTGGGTAGTTCTGTCTTCAGCAGCAGAGGGAGAGATGAGAGGATGGGTCACTTTCTGTCCCTCTGACACCCACTCTGGACCTTTAGTCCTGAAAAAAATCGAGCTCACAAAAAAACTGAACCATCGCTTGGAATAACGTTACAATTCTGAACCCAGAATCTGTTTAGGAGGGGCATTGGATGGCTTATCCAGATCAGACATTTCCCTTGTTTCAGAATCAGTATTCGGTTATAAACAGCTGTAATAATACTGGCTTCTAAACCTGCAAATCTCCCCAAACCTCTCAATTATTTCTACCTTCAGTTGGAATCCTTTATTTCAAAAACAGTTTTCCAAAGGCATTGGATTTTCGTATTAAGCACATCAATAAAGTTAAATGGGGGATACATACACACACAAAGTGCTTTTGTTTCAGTGAATGTTTGGGTTCTGAAATAATAAAGTACAATTTCCCAATGAATCTATAATGAAAAAAAGAATTCAGGAAGGAAGAGAAGATGTTGTGTACACAAATCTGCTGAGGAGACCAAGTCCAAAATTTCCTTTCCATATCAATTCTGTAATGTCCAAATATTGACCTTTTCCTCAGGTTAAATTAAATGTCAATATCATTCCAACACCTCTGAATTCAGACCTGTGCTTTCTTGGGTCAATTTCACAAATAAATAATAAACAAGAATATCCATTATAAAAAAGCCTATAATTGTGTGTTCTTCTCATTAGAAAGGGCTGATAGTACATAAAACAGTGAGGTAGATAAATGTCTGAGGCAAAACAATAAAAAAGCATTCATATATCTCAAATGTTACATTAAATATGAGGGAGGTATTTACACAAATTATAAACATCACATGAAAGAACAAATAAAAAATGAAAGAAAGTTGAAGATGGGAGAAAAGAAAAGGTGACAGATTGTTCTTTGAAAAGACCCAATGAACGCTCTCTAAAACTGCCTCTATTACTCACACCTGTATGTTAAATGTAGTAATGTGTTACAATCTCCTTCTGCATAGAGATATGTTAAACTCAACCGAACAGTCGAGAATGAAATTAACGGAAGTGACTGAATGGGTTGGAGACCTGAAAGGAGTTTGACCTGAGAACATCTGACAGTGTGGTGCTGAGAGACTCATGCTGGCCACATCTTCTGCCTTTCCAAGACACACCAAAACTGACAAGACAACAGAAGCTTGATCTCTCCAAGGCTGAGGAAACCAGTAACTTCAGAAATGTGTCAAAACGGACAATATTGAAATTACGTGGCTAAACTCCACCGAACCTTCTATTGCTTTCACCTGTTCTCTTTCCTGTTTTCTTTCGCAGAGCTAAAAGCATGAAAAGGATGTAGTGAAAAGGCAAAAAGAACACACTTGAATAGTCTCTTATATACATATACATACTTCAGCATAGACATCTGAAACCTCATCTGAATTATAGAAAAGTAGAAACGTGTCTGTGCTGCACTGACAGATGTTATTCACATCACAGCTTCACAGTCACACCATTCATGGCTGAAAAGCCCTTCAGGTGGATTCATTTGATTCTGTGTTTGTATAACATTTGTACTTCTGCTGTTGTTGTTGTCTGAAATGTAAGAGCTTTTAACTGTAGTGATTGATCAGTTTAAGCAAACGATGGTTTGACAGTTTATGTACAATAGTGTAATAAACACAAACATTGAGTGATTGTTGCCTGGGGATTATGAATGACAGAGATGGTATGGGAACACAGGAGACAGAACACACATCTGACCGTGTGATACAGGAGGATAATGATGCTGGCAGGGCGAGAGTTTCTCCACTATGCCTCTCAACCTGCTGGTATGAAGAGTGTGGAAGTCCTACTAACAAATTTGACCTGCAAACCTACATCTCCGTTTGTTCAGGGAGAATCTCAATGCAGCCCTACACACACCTATATTCAGCTCATCTGTGCTATAAACTGTATGATTTAGATGCATGTCTTTGGAAACACAAGTGCTTGAGTGCTGTGATAATTCTGTAACATTACTGCCTCTGATAGACCTTCAAATCCGATTTTCAAGAATAGAAAAGTAACAAAAACAGTCTGAAAAACAATCAGGTGCAAGAATGAAGGTTGATCAGTGATCCAGTTCTGCTACTGTAGCAGAAATAACATGTCAATCAAAATACAGGAAAAAAGCAAGAAATCCAATCCGTCTGTGAGGTCTGATGTAGCTTTATATAGTTGTTTATATACTTGTTTTGAATGTATTGTCTCAGGACACACATGAGGGTCAGTGAAAATAAACGTCTGTTGGTCGGTGAGTTGATGACTGGGGTAAGGCACACTCGCTCTTACAGCCCCCATTCATGTGAGCGTGAGACTGGCTCTCAGACGGGCTCTGGAGGACCACGGAGGGCCCGTTGGCTGTGGAGGGAGGGTGTTTGTCTGTGGAGCTGGGAGAGGACTGGGATGGGCCGGCTGGACTGTTGGGTTCAGAGGTGCACTGCTGAGGAGAACCCAGGGAGGAGGTGAGCGGCTGCAGGCTGGAGGACGACTCCAGAAGAACATTCTCCATCACTCCCACATTCTCCATGTCCAGCTCCTCTGTGTCAGGAGGTTTGTTCTCCTCGCTGTAGAAGAAGCTGGTCTCCTTAAAGCCTGGCTCCAGGTCTTCCTTAATGCTGCTGATGATCTCCAGGAAGGACGGACGCATTTTGGGGTTGTACTGCCAGCACATACACATCAGCTCAAATCTGACACACACACACACACACACACAGAAAACAGCATGAGTATGGTCATCAGTTTGGTGATAAAATCTAGTATACTGTACAGTACAGCTTATGTGCTATTTTTGAAACATCAGTGTGAAACATTTAAACATTTATTTCAATAGTTCTGTGTTAGAATTGTTTTCAGACATTCCCCATATTTCACAGATCAACAGAACTGGAACCTGATTAAAACACAGATGAACGTTATGAAATAGATGTTTCTTGAAGGTTTAAGGACTGCTTTAAATGCTGTTGTAAGTGACACACTTCCTGCTGTCAGCTGGTGGCGCTATGACTGTGACTCACAGTTTTCATATCAACGTGATCAGCTCACCATTACCATCTGCATTACCATCAGCATCACCATTGGCATCACCAACAGCATCACCAATCATATTCCTCAAGGCTGACGTGAATCATTCAGATCATGCTGCAGATATTAGACACGGCTGTTCCCTTTACTTTTACCACCATTATTTACTGTCCTGGCATGATGTTCACTAACAGCCTGCACTTTCATGAAAACCTAAAATGTAAACTTCCTGTTAGGTGGTGCTAACAGGTGCAGGGGCGAAACCTTTAGGGTGACACGACTGATACACGTACCAAGTTTCATACAGATGCCTGCATGTGTGATATAGGCACCATCATTTCAGAACAAAATGACAATAAAAAATAAGTGAATGCTAAGGAAAACAACAGGGACCTTCACATGTTCAGTGCTGGACATCATGATTTTATTACATACCCTCTGTGTGACTGAACTGAAGGTGAAGTACGAGACTTACAGCATATCCTGGCAGTTGTCTGGTTTGTCCAGCAGTCCTCCATCCATCACAAAGCGCAGTACCTGCTCATTGGACATGCCTTGGTAGGGCTGCTCAGCCAGGGTGGCTATTTCCCACAACACCACTCCAAAAGACCTGCCGAGAATCAAGACAAACAGACTAGATGAATCTACACTACAGCCACCAAAGCCTGCCATCAAAATACTGCATGTTTCTAATTATACACTTCATTTAACACAAAGAACAACCGTTACTGGTGACACGCCATTATCTAAGCTTATACCACCAGAAGGATGCGCGTGCAACATTTTATGCACGTTAAGAGTCTCAGATGCACCTCAATGCATTTGTAACATTATGTAACATAATTTATAACAAATCCATTCTAAACTTCACATCAGTAATTCCCAGGGTCTGGCCATCTAAAGGACAGATTGGTGGTCAGTGGGGTGGTCTCTGCTCGGAGACAAACAGTTTCTAAGTTTTAACTGATGCGTTATGATGTACAGTTATTGGATGTATTGGTTGATATTTCTATAAACATAATCGTATAAACATGATGTGGCAGATGAACACTCACCACACGTCTGACATGGTGGTGAAGACCCCGTCTTTGAGGGACTCTGGAGACATCCATCGCACTGGCAGCAGTCCCTTGCCTCCTTTTCTGTAGTAATCCGTCTCATAAATGTCCCGTGTCATGCCAAAGTCTACAGATTAAAGACAAATTCTTCAGTTTCCATTGCTTAGCCAAAGCAAACTAAATCAGCTACATATGCTGATATGCTAAATTTTCAGTCCATTAATTTGTTATAAAACAACAAAAACATTTAATAAAAGATCAGAATGTCAAAAGAAGCTGTACTATTTTTGCATTTTCATTTAGCAAACGCTTTTATCCAAGTGACTTCAAAATCATAAGAAAAATCATAAGGAGGCAATAAAAACAGCTGTTCACAGGTACAACATTTCAATGCTATTTTATTTGTACATTGTTATATATTATATATTGCAATTAATAACAATTAATATATTATAAATAACAATATAACAATTATATATATATATAAAAAATTATATATATTCTCATCACTCTAACAATCCATTCACAGAAAAAAAATCTTTCTTAACAGGAATCCACTGGAATATTGTATATCAAGAAAAATTGTATCTTTGTATGATTACTGTTATTTTGTGATTTACTGTAAATGTAAATATATAATTAGTTTCATTTCATCACATACCACCAATTTTGACAGTGAAATTCTCAGCCACCATACAGTTCCTGGCCGCCAGGTCCCTGTGAACAAACTTGTTAGCATTGAGGTAAGCCATGCCGTCTGCAATCTCTCCCGTCATCTGGATCATCTTCTGCAGAGGGGGTGCAGGCACACTGCAGCTGCTCTGAGGACCATGATGAAGAAGAGAATAAGGCTGAAGCATACTGAAATGTCTACAGAAGCAGTATTTTAAGCATCACAGGATCATAGCTGTGTTCACAGGGTGCAGATTCTCTCCGGAAGAGAATATACCACACGCCGGAAGTGACGCGTGACAGGTGTTGTGATAACCTGAGTTAAAGCGGGTTACTCTGTGTCGTGATTGTTGGTGAGCAGGTTACTCGGTGTTGTCGTTGTGGATTAAATGGCGTTAATTAAGTTTATGGTGACCGAACATGGAGAGCGGCAGAGGGATGTTTTGCAGTTTTGTGGCGAAGTTTGTGGTGAAGTTCACCATTGTGTGTCGGACTTCACAAGTGTAAACTAGCTGAGTTGGGAAACGGATAATAACAGTTAACGTGTGGTTATGTCTTCACCTCTTTGGATCGTAGCGAGCGAAGATAACTCTTTAGATCTCCTTGTGTCATCAGTTCCATGACAACCAGGGTGGGCTGACCCTGCGACACCACGCCCAGCAGACGCACCTAAACCAATCACAAGCCACCAATTAACAATCCTTAACTCGTTTTCAGACTATTCAATATACATAAATAAAGCGACAACCCTTCAACAAGACCAAGCGATATTCAGACACTGTGTTCTGTAACTCACCACATGGTGACAGTTGAACTCCTTCATCACTGAGGCCTCGTTGAGGAACGCGATGCGCTCATTCATGCTCGCCGACTCATTCACTGTCTTGATGGCCACTCTGGTTTCCGGCTCACCCTTCACCACACCTTTGGCGATGCCCTCATACACCATACCAAAGGATCCCTGCCCAAGCTCTCGACACATTGTGATTCTCTCTCGCTCAACCTCCCACTCATCAGGTACGTACACTGGAAACATCAGCACAGCAGCAGTTAGTTACTGATCCACTGCCTAGTGACTTTAATGACACAAGTTACTACAGCTCAAATATATGAAGGCAACAAACATTATTTTAATGAGAACCTGGAGGTGTGAGGTGTGGACACAGGATTGTGTGGAGGTGTGAGGTGTGGACACAGGATTGTGTGGAGGTGTGAGGTGTGGACACAGGATTGTGTGGAGGTGTG
>JBAJNP010010148.1:0-16905 GCA_036877545.1 Yasuhikotakia modesta
CCGTCCTCTGATAAAAATCTAAGAATTATTTTATTTGGTTTATTAACAAAAAGTTTAATGAAGATTCTTACATCTGAACGTAAATGAATGAAGCCCAAAAAGTGGGCAAATTGAGGCAAACTGAGCAGAGCAGTGAGGACTGCAGCTGAGAATCTGTGTGCTGTGTGCTGGTCCAACTCACCAATGTTTGGGTGATTCAAGAGTTTCATGATTCTCACTTCCCGAAAGAGCTGAAAACAACAGACAGAAGATGTTCATGTGCAGCAGACATGATGTTTGTCCTTCACAGCAGAACATCAGAGGTTGTGTGAGACTCACCTTCTGAAGGCTGGAGGAGTTCAGCTGGGTTTTGTCTATGATTTTCACTGCCACCTGAGGAGAACATAAAGCGTCTGATTAGACTGCAGACGAACACAGATTATAATCTCACATCAGCCTCTCTCTACACACATCACTGCTGCAGATCTCTGAAGATCTGTACATATCTCACCTCTTTTCCTGTCAGCACATGCTTGGCTAGTTTGACCTTGGCAAAATTTCCTTTGCCGATAGTTTTCAGGAGTTTGTAGCTGCCAATGTGGGACTGGTCTCCTCCTGTGCAGGGCTGGAGCATGTTGGAGCGTCCACTGAGCTTTGAGTCGCAGTGAGACAGAGAGAGAGAAAACCTCAGATCAGAGCAGGGTTTGAACATCA
This sequence comes from Yasuhikotakia modesta, assembly GCA_036877545.1. Lineage (NCBI taxonomy): Eukaryota > Metazoa > Chordata > Actinopteri > Cypriniformes > Botiidae > Yasuhikotakia > Yasuhikotakia modesta. Next base: position 694 of record JBAJNP010010148.1, read on the forward strand.
CAAACGTGAACCTGAGATGTGAGGTTGTGATTTAATACCAGAGCTCAGGTGATTTTGATGAGACTCGAGTGACGTAAAAAATGAAGACGGAATAAAGAATAAGAACATTATAAGACTACCAAATACAGCTGAGCGATAAATACTGAGAGGAAAGTAGCTGCGTTTCAGGGTTGAGACAAACACACTTTGAAGACTCTGTAGAGAAATCTTGATAAATCTGACAAACACACAACAAACATGAACGACAGCAGTTAACAGAGGTGGTGTGTCCCAAGACTTGTATGCACCAGAACATTAGAAACAAACTGATGACTGCCTAACAACCAGCAGAACTCCTCAGAAACTGGACCTTTAGTTATGTGTCGTGAGGCCTCCTGTTTTAAATATGACATGAATATGACGGACTGACTATGGAGTGAGTGTATGGAGATATAATGCGGTCGATATTCAAAAACAATTGCAAATTGAGTTTGTATTTGCATCGTGTAGCTGCGTGTTAAAGTCTCACACCGCTGCAAAGCACAGGAGTTTATTTATGTAACGTGTTAAAGTTTCATTGTATTTTGATTACATTTCATACAGGTTTTATTATAGCAATGAAGAAAGAACAAGTATAATTAGCAGCTTAATTTTAATTAAAGACCCATTTCAATTTAACATTTTTAGCTTTAGGCCCAGTGAGAGAGAGAGAGAGAGAGAGAGAGAGAAAGAAAGAGAAAAAGAGACATCTGCACAAACTCAACATTTCAAAGTTATGAGCAACCAGCTGCATAAAGTCTATGGTTTAGTTTTGACACATATTACATAACAGTGACTTTACCAAGTGTGACCTCTAATCTTTAACATTTGCATCCATGAAAGTACTGGCTGTCATGTTTTAAACAACCCAAAGCTAAGGACAGATCTGAAAAAAAAAAACGCAGTGTTGACAGCCACAGATAAAGAAATAAAATCACCATACAGATCTCTCAGGATCCCGGGCAGAGAACAGCAGCTTCCTATAAACACTGCAGCACAACAGGAAGTTGAGCTAATACCAGGATGTATAGTGAGAGAGAGAGAGACAAATCCCAAAATGATCTCAGGTCACACACAGGAAGCGGCGTGTCTGAGATTGCCAGGAGAGGCCTTCAGGAGTTAGAGGATCATGTGTGGAAATGAGCACTGACATGTCTGGACAGCTGCAGACCAACACAATGACACACAGCAGAGCAGAACTACACACTGAGATCTTCAGTTAACAGCTCCAGATGAATGATGTCATCACAGAACTACTCATGAAGAGGAGCTGGAACCATCATCTCAGAAATGACAAAGATTACCGATTTAATTAAAGACGATTATTACATCTCATTATCTCAAATTAAACAAGAGGCGTTGGACAATATTACCATCAGAATGTTGAATGAACTACATTATTTCTGTGGCAGAAACCAGCACTGAAGATCTACACAGGGTGACACCAAATGTCCTACAGGTTTGGGTGACAAATGATGATGTCATGTGAAAAAAGATCGGAGTCTGCCTAAAATAAAGAAAAACATTAACAGTAAATTTATTCATCTGACCCTATTCTTATTACTATTACTTTAAAAAGTATAATTCATTAGTTTAGACCAACAAATCCTCCTTCTGAGAAACGTTTTGTGATCAAATCATTCCACAACTTCCTCAACTGATTTTTACAGCTTCACTTTCCTAAACATGCGTCTATAAAACACAACGTGTGTGTGTGTGTGTGTGTGTGTGTGGAGATTTCCTTCTGGCTCTGTGTAACAGCAGCCGGTGTCATCTGATGTGTTATAACAGGATAAAACAGAGTTCTGTGGTGATTTCACAACATCTGCCCAAATCAGAGATCTGCAGTGAAACACCACACCCACACAAACACACACACAGAGCTCAGTTAGAACTCCACAGAACCTTCTTTGGAAAAGGAACCAAGACAAACCCAACAGTTCTTTCATGAGCTACAGATGAATGAACTCTACCCTCATCTTCTAGAAAAACCTGTTCCGCTCAACACTTTTATTTTCTTTAACCAGTGGGAAAACCAACCAGATATTTGAGCTTCCCATGTACGAAACACAACCCTTCATTTAAACTATTCAGTTACTCGGCTAATAATGACAAGACTGAGTTATGACATGAGTTAAACCAGTTCTGGTGAGTTTTCTGACGTCAGCGGTGACAAACATTCAGGAGAGGTTTGTTTTATTGGGACGCACACATAACAAAAGTCATTGTCTTGGGGCTGCGGCAAAAACGTGAATGCAGAAAATCACATGTCAGTGTCGCTACAATCAGACTGAAGTTTCTCACTTCAGTCTCACTCAATAATACACAGCTGTCTGTCTGAGAACGAGACATGCAGAATACATTCATGCTAACATTTTTGTCTTGCATATCAAAGAAAAACTGTAGAATGTAAAATTCCCAGACAAAAACATTGAAAAACAAATTCATGTAAACAAAAACAACATGTAAATTCATAGTACTAGTCTGCTGGATGAAAGATGTTCTACAAGTACTGAGAGTGTGTCAGTGCCATTTTAGAACATAATAGTTTTATAATTAGTTTTATTGTTAGTTGTCCTCAGTAACTGTTTAGAGAACAACCGAGTACATGGTGTCAAAACTGGGCCCACGCTTCCTTATATATAAACGCACTCATGCCTCAGCACATCCACTGACCTGCAGCTCTGTCAGAACAGACGCCTGGATCACATTCAGGTCCGCATGAACGACTAACATCTGACCGATCAACAGCCCAAGACGCAACACACTGAAAGAAGACACCGGTTACAGGAATGCTGTTGGGTGACAGATCACAACCGCCTTCAGTCTCATGTTATACCACAGCCAATGTGAGTGGCAACTTTCTGAGACTGTGGGGAAAACAGTGGGGTAGATAAACAGGGAGGGGTAAATACAGGGTATGTGTGATCAGTATTTTTATCACACCATGACTATTTGTAGACAGCAGCCGGTACACAAATAGACACCAGCTGAACACAACCTCACCCGCTTTATTTGTTAACACTACAACCTCACTCAACACTCCCACTGAACACTGAACGCACACCGCAGGTCATCTGTTACCTAGCTGAACATTTTAACTTCACACCGAAGAATTACAGACACATCAGAAAGGAAAAACCCAGTTTGGAGTTTCTGCTACACAAATGTTTCTTCCATTATCTCGCAGGCTCTGGTTGGGTAAAAACGTGTTGTACATGAAGAACCGCCTCTGTAAACATTAAAATAAGGCCACACCCCCAAACAAGCCCAGCACAACTGGAAATGCTGGTTCAGACAGACGGGCTGAGGATTGCCAATCGCCACCCAGAAACACAGACGCTGGCTCTGCTGACGGCGTAAATAAATACTATAAGACATGATTTGACTCAGAACAGGCTGAGATTCATCAGGTCATATTCAGTTGCTAATCCACAAGAAAAGTGCTGCTTTACTGCTGGTAGTTTTACACTAAGAGACCTTTAAAACACAGCATCTGTCATTTTACAGACCATTTTTATTTTTAGCAATAATGAACTAATGGATTTATGACTAAATCAGTGGATTCTGAGATTTAGAGTAATAACCAGTTGGAAGCTCAAATCAAAAGAGTGATTCACTAGAATCTGAACTGCTGAAGACATGTTGAACTTCAGTCCTCTAATGTGAACTATCACATTAATCCCAGAATTCAGTCCAGACAGGTTCAAGTGCTTAAAACCATCACAAACAAGTTTAGACCCGAGGTAAGAGGACAGACAAGTGGGTGTATGTTTAAAACAGTGGTAGAAGAAGCAACAGAACATATAAACCGGGTCTTTCCCAACACTGATCCACAGAAGCTGGTTAGATAAATGAGCAGACTGGGACTTTCTCTTTAAAGTAAACAGTAAAGTTTCTGTTTCCTGTTTGTAAGAAATACAGAATACAAAACAATGAATGTTTTCACAGGCCATTGCAAAATTTTACAGACAAACATGCAGAACTCAATATCAAATGAAAAACTTGCCTTTCCTGAATAGACCATGATCAGACATGAATGAACCATAAACACATAACCACCTTCTTCCTGAAAGACAGCTGGAGAAACTCACCTGGCCGGTTGAGAGATCGGTCCCTCTGGTCGACATCTTCTGAGACGGGATTGTATTAAACTGGATGCGTTCAGTCCTCAAAACTCAACCGATGTTCAGAAGGTCTTCCTGAGACTCGAGCCACGACGGCTGAGATTAAGTCATAGTTCGTGCAAATGAACAAACAAACAATCCGAGCAAAACCTCGATCAGATCATCGACTAAACTATCGATCAGGCAACGTTTCCTATCAGGCTTCCTCCAGTCAGGCTGCTGGGTTTCCGGTAAATGACCGACTACGACCAGCAGCGACGGACAGATTAAACGTAACTAGTTAACCGGTTAAAAACAACAAACTCGTTCCGGCACCGATGTGCAAAATCCTGTCCGAGGTTTTTTAGGCCGGGTGACAAAAGTCCGGAGGGTCCGAAACGTGTCGATCAGATTATATTGCTGTGCATCGGTACCATCAAACTCTGAGTCCCGTTTCTCTGGGTTTTTCTACACGTCCATGTTTTACTGTCCGACGCTTGTGCTGTCAGGCTAATAATCTGAAACCATCACACACGTCTAACCTGCTAACCAGCGCTAGCCGCCCGGTGACCGCGGTGAAGCGGCTGATTTTGGACAGTCTGGTCGACGGATGAAGTCGGACTGTTGCTCTAATGTAAACGACGGTAATTCTTCACTTCCAGTCGGTGACGGGCGACGAGTGACACCCGTGCGCCGCGAGAGGCAGCGGCGAGGCGGTCGGGGCCGGAAGCGCAGCCGGGCGGACGGCCTGCCTCCCACTGTTTCAAAATAAAAGTCCTGCATTAACATTAAAAGGCTGAACATAACAACTATGGCTCTTAAGAGAATTAAAAAACACGTGAGAAGAAAAGAGAATGAGAGTCTTTAATTAAAAACATAAATAACAAACTATGACTTGCATGTAACTGAGACCTGACAGATACATGCAAATGAACCCGAATGAGGTTTGGTGCCCTTGGCTATTAATAATTAATATTGTTTTTAAGACTATTAAAACGTGTTCATTTTGCATCTTTCTTAACATTTTGTTGTTCAGTTCACACTATATTTCACTGTTATGTCTCGTTATACTCCGACTAACAGCAGAAGAATGAATGAATATCTTGATGGGCACAGAAGAACATACGCTGCGTTTATTCTAGAGGCTGAAGAAATGAAATATACTCGATATTTTTATTACATTAGTGTTTTATTGTGTTTTAATCGCCGTGTTTAAATGTTGCACGTTTTTGGACCCGCTACGTAACATGTTGTCATCGCTCTCGGATGACGTCACCCAGTCAGAAACCCCGCCCCGCCACGGCGCCACGCCCCCACGCTGCGTGTTACGCGCACGCACGCTGCACGACGAGCACGTTGCGTTCCGCTGCTGCATGCGGTGATACTGTGATGTTATTGTTGTTATTATCACATACAGATGAAGGCAAACACATTAAATGATACTGCAGCACATTTTCTGAGCCTCGTGTAATGATGGAAATCACAGCATCACATTTAAACAGGAGACGTGTCGCGTTACTGAGATGTAATGAATCACAAATAATGAAGAACCTGCACAGATTATAACGTAAGTCACTCATTTCTCGTTTTATTATGGAGTTACTCATATAAACCCACAGCATCGGCCTTGTCGTTCATTACAGTACATTATTATTTTTGGTTTTTAACAAAATGTCGCCCTGTTGTGTTAGCCACCCTTTATTTACACGTTACAGTTGTTTTAAGGTTCACATAAAGGATCATTTATAAAATGAAAACATAATAAATCATCATTTGGGTGTGAAAGGGAATATAAAGGCATGTTTATTGTACAGGCAGATCATGCAGTGAATTGCTGTGAATTAGATGGAGTATAAACAGATAAAGTGACTGACAGCATCATTGTGGCCTAACAGGTGTGTGAGGAGCTTTGCACCCAAAAAACATTTGTCTATTAATAATGAAAGTCTTTGTGTGATATCTGTTAAACGTATGAAAGTGAGAGCGATGAAGTGATTATTAATCAGTGTATTTAAACACATTTGTGGTGTGTGTAACACGGCTGTGGAGGTGTTAAGTGTGTCAGATGAAGGGACACAACCACAGACCTACTACAGGATATGATCACCAGCCCCTGTGTGTGAATGTGTGCATGTGGAAATGTGTGTGATGATGTCAGCGTGTCACTTCCTGTAAATGTTCTCTCTGTGTTGTGTTATTTCTCTCTCTCTCTCTCTCTCTCTCTCTCTCTCCCTCTTTCCTTTAGAACAATGGCCTGAATTTTCTTTCCTTTAGAAAAACAGTCACATTTTATCTCTATTGTAATAGAAAATCTTTATTTTATTTACGTTCCTTCACAGGTTAGGCAATAACAGATGCTTTTAATAAAACTCTAAACTGTGAGATTAATTTGTGTTTTTTCTCTCTGCTATAAACCCACAGCTTTGCTCGGCCCCAGATGCCTCCACTTCCTCTTGACGAGCGCATAGTGGTTCTTCAGCGCCCCAAACCTTTGGCCTTGCGTGTTAACCCAGCCTCATACATCGAGCCCTCGCCCCGTTCAGCACAACAACACCCTCCTCCAACCCGCTGCCATCCAGCCGCTAACTTCCTGTCTCTGGAATGCAAGCGCCGGCCATCGACCCATTTTCCAAGAGATAATGGAGATCGCAGAGCCGCCTTTGAGGGCTGTGGGCACAACGGGAGCCATTGTCACAGCAATGGGACGGTAACTTTGGGCCCCCGACTTCACAAGCACAATGACATTAAAGGGTCTGTGGACAAAGGTGGAAGAGGAGGTTCGTTTTTAGACAAGGAGTGCAGTGCTAGTCTTGCCCGAAGTGGAGATATTAAGGGCAGCCGAACTAAAAAGGTCTCGCTTCTCTTGGATCCAGGGCAAGGTGACAGAAAATGCAAAGAAAAGTCTTCAGAGTTGGTGGAGAAGCTCCAGAACCATCATCAGAATCAAAACAGGACCCAGCACACTAACCATCATCAGAACCAGCTCACGGTTTCTCCTGGTGGGATTTTGGAGTTTGTACCGGCCCAGAGACAGCAGAGCAAGCCCAAGTCATCGAGAGAGAGAGACTTTCCAACAGTCAGCTGCTCATCCCACAGTCACAAAGACCAACCAGTAACTGCAGAAAACAAAGAAAACTCCAAACTGGGATCAGCCCACCAACTGCTCCATGCCCACAGTCTGTCATGTCAGCACAATTTAATCCCATTACCTCATGCTGCCGTCCTAAACCCTCAATATTCTGCTGTGCCACCCTCACTTCCTCCCCAAGCCCCAGCCTCCCATCAGAACCTCAGTCAGCCTCGGCCCGGACGTGCTAGAGAACATCGACCCCAAATTCTTCACGCTTTGTCTCTCTCCTCCACTTCCTCCACAGGTCTAGACCACACATGCACTGTTGACTTTTCCCACCCTTGTGGCTGTTGGAGGCTGGTGCGTTGCAGAAGACGGAGAGGTCACTCTGTTGGCTGCCACATACATAGTACAAGCCCATCATCCTCATTTTCTCACATCCAGGGAACTGGTGGATGTGACAGAACAATGGGACTTAAAACTTTAGGAGGCTGTCTTTCTACAGCTTCCACAACAAACACTTCCTCCTCCAACAGCACTGTCTCAGACTGCCGCACAGGGTTGCTCAAACCTCTGCATTGTACGTCTTGCTCTAGGGAAGCTAGAGGTTTTGAGAGCCCTGCTACTTTCCGTAAGAAGCTAGTTGGGGGATGTCTACCCTGCAGTCCCCTTTCTTCATCCGCTCCTCTTCGGGCACTCCAGAGTTGCGTCAGTGGCTGCAATACCAAATCCAGCCTGACAGGAAGTTCTGCATGCAGCTACTGCAGTAGTGACCCCATTGTTGTGACCTTTAACCCTCACAGAGGGAATCAACCCAATGTGGGCCAAAATATGGATGCACATGCCATGGGAGGATACCAGCTGGACGATGATGATGATTACAGTGTACGCACCATCTGGCCTGAGGAGCTTGCGAAGAAAATGTCTCGGTCCAAAACCCAGAAGAGCTCCAACAGTCCTGTACTCCTCGATTGCCAGAACCTCATGGAGCTCACACGTTCTCAGCTGACAGATCAGGCGGAGCGTCTGAGGCTTCGTCAAGGCAAGATGGCGGTTTTGGACTTCATCGGATCAGGAAGCAGAGGAGACCAGGGCAGGGATTCTCTCAAGAGACTTTGGACCAAAGGAGATGTTTGTATGGGGGATGCCAATGGGTTTGATGATGAGGTGCTTCCACAATTGTCCCTGCGTTCTTCTCTAGATTCTCCTCCTTTTTCACCTCCACCTTCTGCTCCTTGCACCCTCATCAAGCCAAAGCTGAAGCTGGGAGAGAGGACACACAGACAGTCTTTATCTTCTGCACAGTCGCTCCACTTGGTCCTCAACTCACTCAACAGAGAACAAGATGAAGAAAACGGTCAAGGTAAAAATCCTAATGTACCAAAAACTGTTAATGTTTGAGTGGTAAAGATGATCCAGATCTCTCCATGTTCTCAGTGTGTGTGCTGATAGTGTTCACATTACAATGATCATCTAAGGAGTGTTTAATCCTTACCAGCTCAAAGATGGTCAGAGTTAGATTATGAAACTCCCCAGCAGAGATTTCACATCTCAGAGTTTAAACTGTTGGCTGTAAACCCCTGATGCTTATATTCTATATTTTTTGTTATTTCTGCAGAGCTGAGGGGAAAAGTGGTAAGAACAATCTGACCAGCAATGTGACTTATAACATGAAAGATTGATCACTTTTCTTTAATTACTGCATTAAAATAAACATCAAAGTTACAGCCTGCAGTGTTAGAATCATGACACCTTTTCACTCACTCACGGTTTATTGACTGAAGTTAAAGAGATGATAAATGATGCTAACAAAGTTGCAGCATTTTTACAGTGCAGGATTTCAGCCATATTGGAGTAAAAGTGATGTACAAACATTCAGACCCTGAGCACATGTTTACAGAATTTGGTGTTTTAATCTCTTCATCAGTGCACCTCTCTCTCCCACTGTCTTCCTCGCTCCCGGCGTGGCTGTCAGAGGAATGTGCGTTGACCCCGGATGTAGAGAACGCTGCCATCAGCCCCATCCTTCCTTTACTCTTCCTGGGGAACGAGAGAGATGCCCAAGACCTGCCGCTTCTGCTGCGACTCAACATCGGTTTTGTGGTGAACGTCACGGCTCATCTTCCTCTGTATCACGTGGACACGGGCCTGGTGTGTTACAAACGGCTCCCTGCTACTGACAACAGCAAACAGAACCTGCGGCAGTACTTTGAGGAGGTTTTTGAGTTTATTGGTAAGAGATTTGGTCAACTAGTCTTTCCCTTAATGTTGTGTTACTTCTGTTACTGAAGACTGACAACAGCATTACACAGAATGCGTCACTGAAACAAAGGTTTTAAAGGTCTTTTCATCACAATCAGATTTTATTAGGGATGTGATTTGTGATGTCATGTTTTGTTACAGATGAAGCTCACCAGTGTGGGCGGGGCGTCCTCATCCACTGTCAAGCAGGTGTGTCTCGCTCGGCAACCGTTGCCATTGCTTACCTGATGAAGCACACCCACATGACCATGACTGATGCCTTTAAGTACGTCAGAGGTCGACGGCCAATCATCTCCCCCAACCTCAACTTCATGGGCCAGCTGCTAGAGTTTGAGAGAGACCTTAACTACGGCATAACACCACGGATCCTCACACCCAAACTGAATGGCCTAGAAACACAAGTGTGACGAGTGAGAGATGGAGTCAGTTTGTGTAAGTCTGCAGATGTTGAGAAAAGTGAGAGATGGAGTCAGTTTGTGTAAGTCTGCAGATGTTGAGTAGAGTGAGAGAAAAGCATCATGGTCTGTTGTTTTATAGACGATGCTTATTTGACAGATGTTTGTGCTGCCCACTCTTATCCTGAATCTCTAAAAAAAAATCTATTACAGTTCACTCTCATCAGAAGTGAATTTCATTATTACTGTATTGTGATTATAATTATTAGACAGATTTGTCAAAACATATGTGTGAAGTATTAGAGAGAAGAACAGTCTGTCTGTCGTGTTCAGAACTGTGACATCACACTTGAGACCTGAGACCTGTAGCAAACTTCACTGTTCAACAGACTCCTGCACTGTGCAGAACATTCTCCAGACACATTCATCTCAAACTGAAGATCATTTCAAGGAACTTTTAAAGCCATTTCAGTTTTCATTTCAAGTTATTTTCATATTGCATTAACTGTCGTCTATTTATAAATATTCCCACCGACATGAAGATTTATTTTGCCTTTGATGTGATGCTGCTATTTGTGCTTCTTGATTTTGCCTTTTTTATTTTGTGTTGAGGGGAAATTGAAAAAACTCTTTATTTAATTTATTTATTCTCAGAAGCTTCACGGCACATTTTTACATTCATTTGATTGCATTTCTTGTTTATTATAGTAAACAGGCAACTATCTGTATAAAGTGCTGTGTTGTTTTAGGTGGTGTTAACAAGTGATTTTTAAACAACTGACTAGTTATTTGCTTTGTGTAGTTAGAGTGCATTTAAATAAATGCAGAATTTATTTGTTTGCTTTTTAGATGTTTTTGCTGTCTTTGTTTATGTGCAGATTGTACCATCTCTCAGACAGAACTTACAGTTGTTTATTACTGAACACAATCACTGTGACTGAAGCACATTAGATAAATGATCTCCAGGAATCCCTCCTGTCATGCTTTTATCACAACGCTTTGGTTTTAATGCACATCCACCAAAGTCACAAAGAGATCTTTAGTTTATGCAAAATCATCGCTGAGGTTCAGATGTAGCCAGAATACTCAACTTTAAAACAGTTAAATATATTTGCTGGTGTTTGTGAACTCTGTCTGTAGCACCATTCCAGAAATACATTCTGTGAGGAAGACTCGGTTTAATTCACTGTGAAATACGTTTCTCTTCTGTCAAGCCCTCACGGTTGATTTCTGAAGCTTCCCTGCATGAGTTTGATGAGAGTTTCTCTGCTGTCACATGTGACACATTTTGCTGTTTTCGTACTTGGTAAAGATAAATAGAAATTATTTTAGGATTGAGTCTATTTCTGTATTAGGTACAGTAAAGACTGTTTTGTTATCTTCTCATTTGCTGACAGTGTTTTTGTGACTGTTGTCTGATACTGTAGCGTGATTATTCCCAGAGGGAAAGCTTGTGTGATGAAGAGACGGCAGTGAGGTGTCAGAGCTCTGAGAAAAGCTGAGGAACGTTTGTCCAAACACAGATGCTGCTGAACAGCTGAAGTGTTTAGATGTGAAAAGCACTGAAACTGCCGCTGCCCTCTTACATGAGTCCAGTGTGTTTAAAGAGACATGCTGAAATACAGTAACTGTCTTCCAGCCCAATGTAGCACCTGTCAACAAAACCAAAGCACATGAAAGTCCTAAACTTGTTTTGATTTGTTTTGCACTTTCTGGCTGTAGGCTGTAGACTCACCTGCTGAACTGACTGAATGGTGTTAGATAGCAGCCTGACTGAACACTTGTTTACTGACATGACCAGTGACATTTGTGGAAGTTCAATTAGTTTTATGTGTAAAACGTGGACACTATATATGTATATATATATATATATGACCAGTACAGATTTTTTCTGTGTTGTAATCTCATACTGTTTATTGTTTGCAGATAATGAAATGAACTAAATGTTTTGTGTAAAGTTAGTTTGAACATGCTGTAAAATGATTTGTGACTAATGTATGTGTTGCCTGTTCTTTTCAAATTATTATTATTATTATATTTATGTGCCAAACATTAGAAATAAAGGTTGGATGTGATGGGCTAGAAGTATTTCTATATCAGAAGAGAAGTGATGTCTAATATTATGAAAAAACTGTGATTTTTCGCATGTCCATCTAAACTCTGAGGCCGTCATACTCTGTTACATTTATGCTTTATTTTCTTACCCACTGATCTCTCATTGAAGATTTGATTTAATGTCTTTGGTTGTATTGTGGCACAGATGTGGACAGAGGCAGGTTTATAAAGATCTCATGGGAACTTTAAATGCATGTAGCAGTCTTCTCTCGTTCCTCAGTGCTGCTTCTGAGAGAAGATCTGTCCATCATGTTCTTGTGTGAAACTCTGTGATGCTTTTTATTAATGACATATAAGGCCACTTCATTCTTTCTCCTCTTCAGACGTTGCTGTGATGAGAGACTGAGACACTGTCATGAACATCAACTGATATGTTGGTTCTTGCTGGTAATAATAGTAATAATGTACCTCTTTATAAAAGATGATCTGCAGAGGAATAAACTGTTGGATTAGAATATAATTGTCCATCAATGTTCTTGTTCTAAAATGATTCGTTGAAATAAAGTTTTTCACAACAAATCTCTACTTGTTGACCAGCTGACAGTCGTGTTGGTTGCAGTTGGGCTCCACGCCATCAGGCGGCGCTACTGGTCACAGTAACCCGGAGGTTAAATGAAACACGAGCACGAAGATCCTCCAAACACTGTATTAAACAATGAGTTGTGTTATCATACGGGTTTACCAGACAGCAGAGACACATTGAGTTGATTTACAAACAACTCGGGCTCAAAACATGGGCTCGTCTAAGAAACACAAGGAGAAGGACCGGGATCCAGAGGACCGGGATCCAGAGGACCGGGATCCAGAGCACCGGGATCCAGAGCACCGGGATCCAGAGGACCGGGATCCAGAGGACCGGGACGATCGGTCCTTGTGGAGAAGAGCGATGGAGAAACACGGGTCAGGAAGGAGAGGATGGAGACCAGCGGTGAGTCTCAAGCCTGATGTGATGCCTGCAGCAGCGCCTCCATTTCTGACCTGCGCTTATGTCAAAGAACCTGCAAGCGGGGATGTTTCGCTCAGCATCGAGGAGACCAAGTGTGTTTTGTGTTGCACCCGTTGTTTGGATTTGGTGTTTTTGCAGATCTCAGAACATTCAGTACATGTTCTCACTGTTTCTCCTGCAGCAAACTGAGAGCTAAACTGGGTCTGAAACCTCTGGAGTTGAACGGAAGCAAGAAAGGTGAGAAGTTCTGTTTAATGTTTTAATTGCACAACAGCTTATTTGAGGCATTTCTTCTAAACTTGTCATTTTCTGATGTTCCTCAGAAGCAGGAACTAAGGAGGAACCTCTGGTGCCTGAGACCATCAGCCCTGTTCAGATCAAACAGCAGGCTGAGATGAGAGAGAAGCTGGCTGCTCTCAAAGAGAAGAGACGTCTCAACCAGAAACTGGGGTGGGAGTTTGTGACTATAAGCAACAGATGTCAGAAAATAAAAGGTTTGTCATGCTGTGAGTTTGAAGCCATTTTATGTTTTCAGAAAGGTGAAGACCATTGGAGACGAGGAGCCCTGGCTGGACGACACCTCCGCTTGGGTGGAGAGGAGTCACAAACTAGCCAGAGAAGGAGCTGGCGGAGAAGAGGGTACGAAAGGGGAAAACTAGTTCTGTTGACTAGTTCTGGGTTTCATGTAAACATGTACGATTCTGTTTGTTCACCAGGCTAAACTGGGAGAAACTGTGATTCTTACTTTAGAAGACAAAGGTGAGATCACATGAGGATAACATCTGTGTTATGTGTGTTATATATGAACTCTGTGTGGTGATGTCTGCAGGAGTTCTTGTGGAGGAGGAGGACGTGTTGGTGAACGTGAGTCTCGTGGATAAAGAGAAAGCAGAGAAGAACGTCAAGCTGAAGAAGAAGAAACCTGATTATAAACCATATGAGGAAGAGGAGAGTGTTGATGACATGGTCAACGTAAGATCATCTGCTGATCCTGTGCAGATCATTTCTTCATGAATGTACCTCCACACTTGATTCATTGAATAAACATTGATATGAATATTTAAATAAACTCAATGAGTCCGGGCTCGAGCGACCGGATGCACTCGCTCTACTTGTTGTTATGAGTGTGAAAGCAATAATTCATGTTAACAAACAGAATGAAGTGACATAATGTTGTTTGTTTCTCTTTCAGTTTAAGCAGAAGTCTGTGCTGTCCAAGTATGACGAGGAGACAGAGGGAGAGAAGAAGAGGAGCTTCAGACTCAGTGCTTTAGGTTTTGTGGGGGGAGAGAGAGAACGTGAGCTGCAGGCCATCAGAGAGAGTCTGCGCAGTCAGGCGCAGTCTCTGGACATGCCTGCGCTCAGCATCGCCTCTGAATACTACACACCACAGGAGATGGTGAGATGTGTTCAACAAATCATTCTGATTTCCTCACAGAATGATTCCGTCTCAGAGATTGGAGTTAAAAAGTGGGACAGATTTAGAACAGTTATGTGAAGTGGATTCACTTTTGTTTTGTTTGAAGCAGCTGCACCACATTTAAACATCTCTCCACTGTCTGATCGATCCAAAACCGGTTCTGATGTTCAGGTCTCGGGGTCGAGGCAGAAAACAATCAGATGAAGAAGGGGAGGGGCTTGTGGACATTGCCATTGAAACCAGCAGCAAGCCAAATGATGTACTGCAGCAGTCGGATGACATTAGAATGGCTGACATGGACATTAGTGAAGATGGTGAGATGTTGTCATGTCATGTAGATCTGCTTCTGCCCAAAATGATTCTTTCTCCTGAACACTGATCCCTCTCTCTTTCTCTCTCTCTCTCTCTGTCTCTCAGAGGACTTTACTCCTCCTGAACCTGCTGTGATGGAGGAGGATGAAGCTGAGCAGGAGCTTCAGAAGCAGTTGGAGAAGCAGAGGAAACTCAGACAGAAGCAGCTGCTGAAGGACTCAGGAGAGCATGTCGGTGTCCATCATGATCATTTAAAACTAAGCAGGGTGGATTTTTTGGTTCTGTAGGTACAAGAACATTTTTTGTCACTGTTTCTCAGGTGGCTGAGTGCATGAAGAGACTTCAGAAGACGATGACAACGACCCGGACAAAAAAAACAATATCGTCTTCAACGCCACCTCAGTTTTGCCGGACTCTTGGTGACATTCCCACGTACGGACTGTCAGGAAATCGAGAGGATCAGGAGGACATTATGGTAGTTCTCACTCCAACACTCTTCACTGAAGACACTCTCGTCCTCTGCTGCTCTTACATGTCTGTTTGTGTGGCTCTCAGGACTTTGAGAAGGATGAAGATAGAGATGCTGAAGACTCCGGTTCTGACATGGATGAAGAGCAGAAAACCACTGATGTGAGTCTTCTGCTGTCTGCAGCTTCAGCTCAGAGCTGCACAAACATGCACCTGTGATGACCTGCTAAATAATGCCATGTTTCATACTTGTAGTAGTTGTTGAACATGATCATGATGTTTCTCCTGCAGTTCTCTACAGCCTCCACAACTATTCTTGATGAAGAGCCCATCGTGAACTCTGGTCTGGCTGCAGCTCTGCTTCTGTGCAAGAACAAAGGTGAGATTTCAGCCACCCTGACTGCTCTCAGACTGAATGGAGTGCGTGCTTCACGTTATTTTTGTTGTCGTTTCAGGGCTGTTGGACACACAGAAGCAGAAGATTGCTCGTGTCAAAGCTCCGAAAGCTGCTCTGCCTAACGACAACTACTGCATCGAAGACAAGATGTGAGTAAACACCTCTAGTGAGAGTTTCTCGTGTTTAGAGAAACTCTTTAAGATGAGATGTTTCTCCCCTGCTGCAGGAATATTGATGACAAGTACAGCAGGAGGGAGGAATACAGAGGCTTCACGCAGGATTTCAAAGAGAAAGACAATTACAGACCCGACATCAAGATCAAATACGTTGACGAATCCGGTCGCAAACTCACCCCTAAAGAGGTCCGGGCACGTGCTGCTGTTCAGCCAATCACATCGTCAGGTCTTCATTCCACACAGATGTTCAGACTCTCGTGTGTTTCCTCCTGCAGGCTTTCAGACAGCTGTCACATCGTTTCCACGGGAAGGGCTCCGGCAAGATGAAGACCGAACGGAGGATGAAGAAACTCGAGGAGGAAGCCGTGTGTTGTCTCCAGATGTTCTGTGCAGATTCACAAGCATGAATGAGTCTCGCGTTGATGGTTCAGGCAGTGAAGTTAAATTCTTCTCATTGTTCCTGCAGCTGCTGAAGAAGATGAGCAGCAGTGATACTCCTCTCGGCACCGTCGCTCTCCTGCAGGAGA
>JBAJNP010010149.1:0-16904 GCA_036877545.1 Yasuhikotakia modesta
AGCAGTCCAATTAGCGAATCATGCACACTAAACTAACAGGGTGAGGTGTAAGTATGCACTCACTAAACTCAGTACTGCACATAAACAGGTGTTAATGCAAAACACTTACTGTACTTAATGTATTTTTGTGACATTTACTTTACGGATGAGCTGTAGTCTTTCAGTTTGTCCGCAAGTTTGTATTTAATGAAAAAAAGAATGTACGTAGCTGAAGATTGAAGTTGCTTATTTGGTTTTTATTGTTTCTTGTATGATTTGAAAAAGCTTTGTGGCTTGTTCACCCTAGTTGTTCCCTAATTCTCTCCTTGGACTCCTAATGTGGTGACATTTTGCTTTACGGAAGAGGACAGTTGTGAAGTTTAGGATGTTTGTGGTGAGTAAGGCCAGCGTCTGTGAGGAAATACTCAAAGTGTTGAAGCTAAATGTGTGTCACGGCCGCATGCATAGCTTCTATGTTTTAACTAGGCCATTGACAATTTTGCCCACCCCCAGTCTCCCCTTCTCTCTGACTTTCTATTGCTCTCTGTCTCTCTCTCTCTCTCTCTCTCTCTCTCTCTCTCTGCTTCCATTGACTCATTTGTCATCATGGCCTAATTATTTCAGACTCTTTCCAGTCTCCTAACCTTATTTTTTCTCTTTTGTCTCCCCGTACTCCTGTAGTCTGAGCTCAGATAAAGATTTTTTGACCAGAACAGGTCTAGACCTGGACTGTTGCTCTGTTGCTGTGTGAAATGAAAATGTATGGACATATAATTCCAGCTTTCTGACAGACCACAAGCTCTCTGCTTTAGTCATTATATGTGTCCTGCATCAGACACACACACTTCAGCACTGACCAATCACGCAACCCTAGTCCTGTGAACAACAGCTGAACTGCGCTGACTTCAGATCAGTTACAGTCATCAATAGAAAACCATTTAAGGTGTATCATTTACCGTGTTATGTGTTTATATAGAAGCCATCTGGAGGTTCTAATCTAGATCATTTAATTTAGATGTTTAGAGATGATTAACATACAAACAGAGTGCAGTTCCCTCACTGCACCCTCAAACTCCACACAAGTAATTCCACTTTTAAGTCAATAACCGTAAAACCAGATTTCTGTGAGGAGGTTATACACACTTTAATCCCAATGATTTTCTTTTCGGATTCTACACCAATCAATGTGATAAATCTGTTTGTTGGTGGTGTGTTGTCACTTCCTGTTGTCTGCAGTGCTTCTATTTGTCCTTTCCCTGGTGCTATTGAGATCTTGGGCTTTGACCTCTGACCTTATGTGACAGGTATTCCTTCCAGGACGAGGAGGACATGTTCATGGTGGTTGACCTTCTGTTGGGAGGGGATCTGCGCTACCATCTGCAGCAGAACGTCCAGTTCACGGAGGAAGCTGTGAAACTCTACCTGTGTGAAATGACGCTGGCGCTGGACTACCTGCAGAGTCAACACATCATACACAGGTGTGCACACACACACGCACACACACAGTCTGTAGGGTTAGCGAGTGGCTGCATCGGTGGAGGTTGTGGCCTGAATACTGTACGCTGGGCTAAACATTTGGCTGTACCTTTTAAAAGTCACCAGCTTATTGTCACCATGATTGCAGCTGTGTGAACAACTGGAAACAAACAGCTATCCTTAAGAATGAATGACTTTCTGTTGTTTCTGTAGTTTGTGAAAAACCCTTCCAGATTTTTTCTGCACTTCACACAGATGTATGTGGTTTATGAAGACTGTCTTATACTGTACTTTTTGTATATGTTGTTTCCTAAACCTAACCCTACTTTTTATTTAGAAAAAAACCCACAATTTTTCACACATTCCGCTTTGTTGCCCAACAACCTGTTACTGCTGTTAACATTTGTAAATGGAATTATAGCTTAATGCTAGTTATTATTGAGCCATGAAAGTATATATTTTTAAGATTATGGAATGTTCCCCTACGACATAAGAAACCATCTGTGTGTGTGACAACAGCATCAAAAGCTTTGAAAAAAATGTATGCTTCCGTTCAAGCCAGTTACCTATACCTATAAGTAATATTGCAGATAAATACATTTTCTGTACTGTATTTTTCATGTTTCGTGAATCCAAAGTGTCATTTTCCGCTGCAGTGAAAATCTGTGTTATATAATTCTCAAGCAAT
Organism: Yasuhikotakia modesta; assembly: GCA_036877545.1. Lineage (NCBI taxonomy): Eukaryota > Metazoa > Chordata > Actinopteri > Cypriniformes > Botiidae > Yasuhikotakia > Yasuhikotakia modesta. The sequence continues at coordinate 2,144 of JBAJNP010010149.1, forward strand.
TACCCTAATGTCCAAGTGTGTGACTCCATAAAACTGTTTGAAAACTGTTGAGCGAAATATGTCTGTCCTCTAATGCTGGTGATTTCAGTCATGTGTAGGTTTTGTGCTCATCTCTGGTGATGTGGATCGTTGGATGTTTTCTGTCTGTTCTGTTATTTGGTTGTGCTAAATTGGGCAGAAGGGTTTCCTAGCAACAGTGTGCTGTGTGATGGGCAGTTCAGGAGAAATCCTGCAGTAGAGGGAGGAATTTCCTTCAGTGAGTTGAGCACAGATGATGAGACAGATGAGAGAATCTGCCACATCCTTCTGAATGCTTAGTCACTGTTACTGCCGCCTAAACCGACTGTGTGTATTGTAGTAATATATGTGGTTTGTGGAGACACAAATGTGCCTAATGACATGAACACTGTTTAAAGAACAAAAGGTTTAAAAACACACTAAATTGTGTTGTTTTCTAAGTGAGCTAATTGCAGAAGTTGTGAGGGTTGTGTTTATGGTGAGGTGAGGGGAAGGGGATAGAAAATATGATCTGTATAAAAATACTTCCGTCCACTTAGAGACTGTGTGTAAAGTGTTTTTGTGTGTGAGTGTGTGTGTGGGGGCTTTACTTAACCATATATCAGGGACAAATTTGTACCCAAAATTCAACAAAACCTGACAAATCTGAGCTAACCTCTTTTTAGGGAGCTCTTTTCTCAATTTGCTAATTTTTTAAATGGTAAAATATATTTTCTGCTAGGGTTGGAGTAATAATGTGGGATAGGTTATAGTGTGTATTACTAGCTGTGTATAAAAACACCACAAAGTCCACATTTAGGAAAGTAAATGTTTGTGTGAGTCCATTATAATGACAGCAGGGAGGCAGATTTTATGTTAATTAGCAGTGATGAAATCAGAAAGGGTTCTTAGCTGGTCATGTTTATTATAGTACATGTGAGTGTCCTCTTGCTTGTGTGTGTTTTAAAGGACATTTTTCTGCATTTGTGTCAGATGTCAGATCAGGTTTTCTGTGAAGAACGTTACAGAAAGTGACCTGACAGTCTCTCCTGATCTCTTCACGCAGGGACATCAAACCAGACAATATCCTGCTGGATGAACAAGGTGAGCACGGCCTTTGGTCTAAATGCAGCACATCTGCTCATGTGCCTGAAGTCTCACAGCACACAGAACTGGTTCAAGGAGAAATACAGGAGTCACATAAAGATTTGAGCAGCGGCAGCTCAGACTCAAGGACTCTTCCATTAGATATTCTGGGTTCCTCTGCTAATTCTTCTGAATCTTCTTGCATGCGTGAATTTAATTTCCTCTGAATAACAATATTTTAACTAAAGTTATCACTCGTCCCTGTTTCACTCTTTAGGTCATGCACATTTAACAGATTTCAACATTGCTACAATAATCAAGGATGGTGAGCGAGCCACAGCCTTAGCTGGTACCAAACCTTACATGGGTGAGATTCTTGCTAACAGACCGGTTCAGTGCCAGTCTGTATATATGCTGAAGTCTTACTGTTTGTTCTGTTTGAGAAGCTCCAGAGATCTTCCAGTCATTTTTGAGTGGAGGAACAGGTTACGCCTTTGAGGTCGACTGGTGGTCATTGGGTGTGACAGTGTTTGAGGTTCTGCGAGGTTGGGTAAGAGCATCAACTAGCGTTTTTTTGATCATTTATTTTATTGTTCTGGATTATTTGTTGTTTTCTTGTAATACATTTACATTTATGCATTTTGACAAACACTTTTATCCAAAGTGTCTCACAGTGCATTTGTTGCATGTCTGCTTCAGAGACCTTATGACATCCACTCCAGTAATTCAGTGGAGTCTCTCCTGCAGTTGTTCAGCACAGTCAGTGTTCAGTATAGTTCAGCCTGGCACAAAGATCTCATCTCACTGCTGAGGAAGGTAAGACGACTCAAAGCTGACTGAACGAACACTCACAACATGATGGTGACATCACTCACATTTCTTTCATGCCAGAGTGTTCTGGATGGTTGCTAGGGTGTTTTGTGGTGTTTAAAGTGTTGGTAGGTAGTTGTTTGGCGCTTACTGTGATGTTCTGCTCATTCATTAAGTCCCCCCTGCTCGCCATAATAATACGGCTTCTATACATGACAGCTGATTCCATCTGTTTATTAATACAACTAATCACATCAGTGAAGAGAGATGGATTAAAACACTGCGAGAATAATACAGACAGATGAATGAGGGGAAATGAAGTTGCAAAGAAAGATTAAAGAAACATGAGAGGAAAATTAGTTTTGGTGAAGTGAGATTAAATTAATATAGACATTAGATTGCTAGAGGCATTGTTTAAGATAACATCACTGTGATGATAAAGAGATCATATATGTGGCAGATTGAGAATAAATAGATGATGGACAGAACAGGATAAATAATAAATGAAGAGTTCACACATAGCTTCGGCTCAGGGCGTGTCAGAATGTTTATGGTCCGTTCCTTGTGTCTGGGCTCTCCGTTGATACTTACACACAGACACACACACATCACACAGTCTCTCCTATGAACCTTTAGGATATCAACGGACGACTTTACCTAAAGCCAACCACAGATGTTGTTTCCCGACCAACTGAAAACACAGCGGAGCTTTGTCTCTGCATCGCTGCTGTGCTTGTCACACGTTCAGCATGGACATCAGTTTATCAAACATCACACACCTGAAAACACAATTACTGTTGTAATGGGCAGACATACAGAGAGGCCACAATTGTATGTGTGTCTCTGTATATATCCCAATCGTCATACACACAAATCACAACACAAATCATTCCCTACTTTTCATGTTGAATTTCATGTTTGTGGAGGTGAAACGGGAAATGTGTGTGAACAGGATGTTTTGTGTGTGTGATGGTTTTATTTTGGGGTTGTTTAGTTATTGACAGCAAACCCGGAGCATCGCTTCAGTAGTCTGGCACAGATGCAGATGGCCCTGTACCTCTCTGATGTCAATTGGGACGCTGTTTATGAGAAAAGAATGGAGCCCGGATTTGTTCCCAATGTGAGATCAGTAAACACAAATACGTGCATATACATAAACACACACATACATGCATAAACATAAACACACACACACATAAACACATACATAAATAATGCATAAACACATGCATCCCTTTGGAAGAGTGTCTGTGAATAATGTGTGTGACACTGCTGTACTACAACACACACCTGCTAAGAATGCTGAAGATTTCTAATATGTAGTTTCTTTGCTGTGTTTGTCACAAAAGAAAGGTCGTCTGCATTGTGACCCGACATTTGAACTGGAAGAAATGATCTTAGAATCTCGTCCTCTCCACAAGAAGAAGAAACGACTGGCAAAAAACAGATCAAGAGACAACAGCAAAGACTCTCAGTCTGTGGGTCCAAACACACAGCAACATGTCACAATACACTGCAGAGGAGTGTGTTAAGGAGTGTGTTATCTGTACTCATGATGTCACACCGCAGGCTATCATCAGATCCGTCTGTCGTTTATCTGACATGTTAACCTGGCTTCATTCTGGGTCATTCTCAAATCCTGTAACATCTAGCTGAAGTGATGAGAAAGTCTTCTGCACAGATGGTTTGAGACATTATTACCTACATGATGAAATGATGACGCTGTTAGCGTCAGCGCCTGTAGCATCTCCTGAAAAGAAAAATGTGAGGAGAAAGATGTGAGGTCACAGCTGTCAGTGATGAAGATGTTGTTTTGTTTCCTCTCAGGAGAACGAGTATCTTCATGAGTGCCTTGAAGTTGTCCAACAGGAGTTCATGATCTTCAACCGTGAGAAGTGAGTTCAGACACCTCATTTGCTTCATTTCCAAACAGTGAGCGGACTAATTACAGTGGAAAAGAATAGAAAGCCTTTATTGTCATTGTACAGCTCAAAGTTAGAAGATCTGTTTCTGTTGATGTCAAACACAGAAAGCATATAAACAATAAAAGAAAGGTACAAAGATTAAAAGGGTATCAAATAAAGAAGAATAAGGTTTATAAACGGTACGTTTGTCTGCGACTGGACTATTTCCCTGAGATACACAGGAATGTTCTGGAAGACACAGGTGCAACATGATCTGCTCCTCTGAGAGCCTAGCATCATATTTATCCTGAAGTCTTGAATCTGCAGGGCATGACAGAAGATATTGTATGATGTGGAACATATTGTTACTCTGTTCCACTCATAACAGCACTGCTATTCTCTCTCTCTCTCTTTCTCTATCTTTGTCTCTTTCTCTCTCTCTGTCACTGCAGTCATGCTCTGAATTACTACCTCATTTATTATTTACCAGCGTCTGGCCCTCTATCACTTTCTTTCTCTCTGTCTGTTGTAATTAATGTTTCTTCTATTTTTATATTTTTGTTCTTCAGACATAATGATTGTAGTGATGAACTGTAAATAAACATTGCACATAACATGTATTGTAACCTACATAAATTACATTATGGGTGGAACTTCTGTCAAATCTACAGACCAAAAAATACAGAGAGCGGTTGTACCTGGAAAAACAAACACCACCTATTTTACATTTAGGCTTTATCAGACGCTTTTATCCAAATCGACTTACACATTTAAACGATTTTAGAAAATGTACAAATTATTTTTGTTTGAGTGTAGCCATCTTAAAAGTATACACCCTGTGTGAGGACTGTGTCTGTTTCGTATGTTTCATGCCAGCGTGATTGTGTTGTGTTTTCAGGCTGAAGCGTCGTCAGGAGGAGGAGAACGTTATGGGAGGTGAGGGAGATCCAGACGCTGAGGGAGGAACTGAAGATGAAGAGACAGAGGCTGAACCCGAGACCTCCAAACTGAGCATGTGCGGTTCTGTTTGCTCCTCTCCAGGAAGCTGCTAGCGCCCTCTGCTGGAGTCACTGTGCCTTTAAAATCCCTCAGACAGTACAGAGACTTTAACTGGCCTCTGTGTGGCCCCACAGCACAGGTGAACCGACACAGGTGTACAAACAGTCTTAACTCGTTTCATGTCTCCAGACTAGTATGTTGCCTGTAGTTGGCTCACTAGAATAAGTGTAAACCTCTATGCATTGATGTGGTCTGTTAGGTCTGTTGAACGTTTAGAGACCAACCACCAAATCAACAGTGAGGAAATGCAGAGGTCAAGTGTCAGATATGGGCTGATTATTGGCCTCCTGGCTAATCAGGTAATTGATTGATCACTTTTTAATGATGATAAAATACTCTGAAGGCAACTAACAACATGCATGAATGAATTATTCACAGGGTTTATTTTCATTTAATGTTGATAAGAAGAACGTTTTAAAGTGATATCCACTCACCAGACATAAAGACTATGATACATGATATACATATATCTATGTCTATATATATCTATATATCTGTGACTGTGATATCAGTCTTATCAGTGTTGTAGAGGAAAGAGTTTCAACAGCAGGACCATTGGCTCATTTATGTCGTTTAGTTTGTATCAGTATGTGCATTTCTGCACTGACATACTAGTGTAGATGTTGCCTCAGTTTTTCCACCCTGTGGTGAAGAATTCACATTTGAAATAGGTAAAATGATTTTCTTTAGAGGTACATTTTGGTTTCTTGACTTGGTTCTTATTCTAGAAACATATGACAAATATAACTTCTGTGCTTTTTTTGGGAAAGACATTTTAAGGTATATCTGCTGAACAATATTTGTGTCCATTATAGGGAATGCGGCTAATAGACAGACTAAAAGTCCCAAACATCATCTGAACTTATGAGGTCTATGGGGTGATTTTTGGACTAACAGCAGAACAAGCATTTGAGGATCAGTCCACATACAACACTATTTTCAGCTGTTTTTAATCTTTCTAGTGTAGCATTCAGTAGGATTTGTAGTAATATAAGATGGTAAGGTGTGTAGCACCAGAACACTGTAGTGTACATGCTGTCAAATACTAAAACACATTTTCCACAGTTTTATGTGGATGTGCTTCCTCAAGTATTCATAAAAAAAGATGAAACATTCAGATGAAATGAACTGCTATTAACACTGAGGTTTTTTTGAAGCATTGTCTTCATACAGTGTTCAAATCCAAGTGCTCAACTTGTAGGCAAATATGCCAAAGCTTTTGTAATATTTAGATATAGGCGTTTCTAAATATAAACAAGCGCCTGTGTGCGTGTGAGCGTGTGTTTGTAGGTTTGTTAGTGCATAGAGCCAATCTAAACAGTTACGTTTGTAAACAAGCATTTACTCTCTGAAGTTTGGAACATTTCAGAAACATAAATGCTACAGTTGGTCAGTGAAGAAGGTGGAGAGTTGTGTCATTTGATAAACAAACTCCTGCGTGTTTGATGCCCGTCTGACATATCAGGCCAAGATTTCTGTCTCTTAAAAAAGACACAATGTTCTTTTCCATTATGTGAATGGCATGATCTGTATTAAATTCTCTAAAAATGTTGGCAACCCTTAGATTGTTTTGATTACTATTAAAGTATTAATGAAATGATTTCTGGTCTGTATTTTTTTCACTATTTCCGTATAACCCTGATCTGCACTGTCATGACAAAACAAGACATGGTTTCCATCCCATTTACAGATACGATGTCACAACCTTCTGCTTGGGAAATTCAGTTCAGTTTTTATTTATTTAGGGCTGTTTACAATGTAACATTGCTTCAAAGCAGCTTAACACAAAATATAAGAAATTAATTTAAGACATTAATACATTAAGACATTAACAAGTTAATTAAAACATGTATTAAAATACACATAACACACACGGGACAAAGTACATACAAGTTATAAATGTTAAAATGTGGTTATCTTGCTAGATTCCTAAGCTATCACAAATCAGAATTTTTTTTTATATCCTCTGCATCTGTTTGCTGTTACCTCACCAGTTCACAGAAGTTACAAGACTTTTTGGTTTTAAAAGATCAGGAAAACAACTGGACTGATCTGCTCAACGTGTTTTATGAGATTCTGGGCCATATTGCACTCCTACACAAAAGATATTTCGTAAGTAATATGCAATTGAAACTTGTGAAGTTTATTATATTGTGAATTTTATTTAAAGAAACAATTAAGATGCAAGTTTAAAAACAAAAAGAGTTGAACAATTTTGACAACTGATAACAGAAAGTTTAGATGTCATTTTGGAAGTACATGTGACATCAGTTGGAGGGCATCTGAGCTCATCTGTCAGCGGTATTTTCATGTTACGTTAACGTTCCCTTGAGGGTCTCAGTGTTGCTAACAATGCATTACCATAGTTTAGTTAAACATACATTAATAGTTAGGGTTGTCAAAAGATCACTTTTATTTTGTATAACTGCAGATTAAAACCAGACAGGGTGATCAGAACTCAACATTACTCAGACATAAATTCAAACAAAATGAAAAAGTGCAAAGGATTTTGTAGTGTGAAAGAGCACCGTGATGACAGACACACACACACACACACACATACAGACAGACAGACAGACATACACACAGTTAAGGGGGGTTAATCATGTCCATCTAGATTAGACAGGCCTGTCCGTGGGAAGAGATGCATGTGCGGTCGGTCATAAGCAGCTCTTCTCACATGAGACATTCAAGCCTTAAAGAGACAGACAGAAAGAATTAGAAGCGAGACCACGCTGAATTGGAATTACATTGAACATTTTCATGATATTGTTCATTCACAGGATGCTTATAAATAAATACACATTTTAGAATAAACAGTTTCCTCCAGGCTGACTCCCATAACATCTAATGCAGAAGAGATTTACAGACGGAAATGATAAAACAAAAACAGACACACAAATCACACAAATGGCCTGACAGCTTCAATACAAAAGACAAAACTAACATGGACTGAGAAGATCTCAAAGGATCATCTGCTGCTTTCTGAAGGAGAGAACATCACTGCCCATGCCCAGCCCTCAGTGACCAATCCAGGAGCCAAAGAGTCAATCCAGCCAAGAACCTTCAAACAGAATCCTCAGAGATGCCTCACCTGAGGGCAAATTCAATTCTTTTATTAATGAATGGTGTTTGCTAAGGAAAGCATCAATGTAACTGGTTTTGGTTTGGATTTGTCCTAAATGTGAAGTCACTATTCTGTGTCATTCATATCTACAGGGCAGAACATCTCCCAAAACATCTCAAAATCATCGTTCATTGCAAGGCAAACACCTTCACAAAATATCTAAATCAAGTGAATCTATGAGCGTACAGGTTTTTGTAGATCATTTAATTCAGTTAATATTTCCCAGTCGAAGATTGTAAACCATGGCTAGTTTTACACCACAACATACACGTCTAAACAAAAATGATAATATTATTGTCTCATGTTTTATAAAAGGTGGTCTAAATTTGTCTAAGTGAGATTCTACCTCCACAGATGAATGTGGCATTATGATATGCACAAACACCAAATACCCTTGAAAGTGAGCCGTCTCTGTGTCCAGAGAGCTCGTAGGTGATTTCTGATCCTGTCTGATTAGGCTTTCCCATGTCCTAAAGGTCACTGGCTGATGTCTTTCCCTGTGTGGAGCCTCCATCCGTTCAGCTGGATCATTATTCCCAGCTAAGTCATAAGTCCTCATCTATCCCTTTAGAGGGTCTGATTAGACAACGTGAAAAACAGGTTTAAACCAGGTCTGATACAGGAATAGTGCTGTAGGTGGAGTCTTGGACGGGTACAAAGGCTGTGAGAGACACTAGCATGTGATTCTGGATAATCCCTCTTTAAATAGCCCTGAACAGTAAGCTAACATTGTGTAGAACACCAGAGAAGACACTCCAGGTACCAGGGCAGTCTAAATTACAATATAGCCAAGGGCAGAGGCAGCTCACCGGAGATTGGACTATCAACTGAAGACTCAGGATGAATTTTGCAGCTCAGTTTTTCTACTCTAACTTTGTGAATGATGGCTCACCACCACAAGAGATGCAGAGAAGTTTCAATGACAGCGAAGAATACGATCCTTTCTGGCAGAGGTGGGAAACCACAGAAACCGAGTTTGGACTTCATATAGAGTCTCAAACACCTTCTGCTTCCCAGTGTTCCCTTGGCTCAGAGAGACGCTCTAGTTCAGATACAGCCGTGGACTTTGGACAAATGAATGAAACTGTGGCTTCTGCTAGAGACCATGTTACCTTTCCTCTGTGTTCCCTGTCCTATCCTGAGGTCACCCCATCCAGCAAGTCCTTTACACCTGCCCCTGAAACCTTTAAAACCCCGAAACCTGCAGCGATCAGACGAGGACAATGGGCTGCATCTTCATCATACACTGCAAACAGCACCAAAACCCCTCAGACATCTGCATCTCCTCAGCTGGCTCTAAAAACACCTGCTAACTGTCAGACTGGATCTTCAAAGATGCTGCAGCTTTCTCAAGCCTGTAATGTTCTTACCTGCAAAGCTCCTTCTCCTGTAAATACACCAGACACCTCCTCATCCTCGTTCCTGTCTCTCCTCCAGGCATTAGTGTACCTTCTCCTCAAATTCTTCCTCTCCCTCGTTCTTCTCTTCCTGCCACGGTAAACATATGAGCAGAGTGAACATCAGTAAAGATTGAAAGAAGCTTCTTTTTTTTAAATGACAGAGGGAGGGATGGTATTAAAGTGCAGCAAAAATCTGGTAAGAGGTTAAACACGCAGAATGAAGCGCACTTAATTTATTTATAGACATTAAAGTCAGAAAACAGAGAGAGCAAGAGAGAGAGAGTGATTACACTACAACTGACAACTAGCTTCGCTTTATCTGTTTACCAAGATGACCAAGCGTACCAAGCATTTGTTGTTGTTTTAGCATTATTTAGTTGTGAATGTAGCATTTCCTGTAGTGACTTTAAAATCACAACTTCTAAAAACAAATGTTTTATGTAACAATTATGAAATAAATCATTTAAAAGCTTTCGTGTCTCTAGTATCTATGGTAACAACAAACAACAGACTTCATTTCATTGTGTTAATCCAACAGTGCAGAGCAGCGCAGAAGGTCCACCAAACCGGACTGCTCCTTCCACAGCGGTCCGTGCCACAAAGAGGGTCATATTGGCAATGGCCGTGCGGGTCGTAGACCAACACTCATCTGTCCAGAACGGCTGAAGGATTTTGGAGCAGAGGAATACCTCAATGGGGATGTTAAGGTCTTTGAGACCATCACTACAGAACCACCAGAGGTCCAGTTAATGTCTACACCAAAACCTTCTGCTAAAAAAGGTAGCGAGAGCAAGTCAGTGTCTAAACCTGCTGCTGAGTATCTACGCTTTGAGGACATCAGCGCCGCTGCGTTTAAGCTCCAGAAGTCTGGACTGCAGAAAACTCCATGCACTGTACGTCCCACAGCCAACAGACCTCACCTAACACTAACAGATGAAAACTTTAGTCCAACATTAAAATCATCTGATGAAAATCTGAGGAATTTAAAGCAACCCTGGGCTAACATCAAGTCTCTGACACAAACTTTGAACATGTCAAATTTCAGTACAATTAATTTAAAGGAATGTTATGTTCGGTTAGTCTGCGGTTTTATGTTTCTGTCTGTAAACAGTTGCTTTTTTCTCCTCAGTACTCCAGACTCTCCAAACAGTATGGGATGGAAATTTATCTGAAAAAAGAGCATCTTCACTACACTGGCTCTGTGAAGGAGAGAGGGGTTCTGTATCTTCTGTCTTCCCTACCACAGGTAAAAAACACATCAAACTTAATGAATCATGTACAGAATTGACCAGAACACACCTGTTTAAGCCAATCTGGTGCGGTGGGTGTTGGAACTTTAGTCATAAAATGAAGAATATACAGAAAGGCATACAGTGCAATAAAAGCGCAGCACACAGTGTACAGTACAGTATAGCGTAAAGTGCAAATATAGTGAATCTGAACAATCACATCTATAAATGCCTGAATGTTATTGTGTTCGATGACACACTGGGTTTGTTTTAGGAGCAGCAAAGAAATGGTGTGATAGTGGCTACAGACTGTAACTTCTCAATGGCTGTAGCCCATCACGCGGTGGAGATGAGGATTCCCGTGTTTGTCATCATGCCTGCACACAGCTCCCCCACACGGCTGCGGATGTACAGAGACTATGGCGCCATGGTGATCTCATACGGCAGCACGGCCCGGGACTCAATGATCCACGCACGACACCTGGCCAGAGAGAATGGATATCTGTGTCTAGAGGAGTGAGTGATCTGTCAACCATCACTAGCATTAGTAGTTAGAGTTAATGATATGAATAAACCATCAACTGTGTTAAACACAAGTGCTCAAATCGCCCTGCGCTGTATGTGCTCCAGACATGAGTGATTTAGAGGACGACCCTATAGTAACCACCTAGCAATGCCCTGGCAATCACCCACAATAGCACTCACATGGCAATATCTCATGTGCCTGACATATATCACTCACATGGCAATATCTCATGTGCCTGACATATATCACTCACATGGCACATCTATATCAGACTGAAATTCACAACATAATCTGTTAAAACAAAGATATAAACAAATTGATCTGCTGTTCTCTGTTCACCACAGGTGCGACAGCGCAGTGTATCTGGCAGGTCTGGGAACAGTGGGCTTAGAGATCTATGAGCAGGTGTCCAAACTGGATGCAGTCATCGTGCCTGCGGGTGGACACTGTGGTCTGTTGGCAGGAACCGCAGCTGCTATCAAACACCTGAACCCTCGTATCTCTGTTATAGTAAGTCTGATGACCTGCTCAAAGCTGAACTGATGTGTGTGTGCAGCAGCCTCATGTCACACGGGTCATTTACGGCTATGTCAGCAGATCTTGCATTTATAAGGTTCTTAAGGGCAGAGAGCAGCAGTTCTTTAATGCTGCAGTGTGTGACTGTCATTAACAGGGTGCTGAACCAGAGGAGTTTCCTCTTCTACTGCAGTCGCTCAAAACAGACTCACCCATTAAAGATCTCCACTGTAACCCCAACAGAAAGCTCTACAGAGGTAAAGTACGAGTCAGTCTGCAGATCTGTGCTGTTCTCCTACACTTTTATTTAAATTCTCGTCTGCTTTGCACCCAGATTTGGCAGAGAACTCTCTGGGCACTCTCTCCTTCCAGCTGGCCAAGAAAATGGTGGACAAAGTCATTTCTGTCAGGTAGACTGAAGACCTGACGATGTCCACCATGTCACCAGAGCCTCACCCTTATTTAAAATTAATTCATAGATTCTTAAATTGTTATAAAAATCTAAATGCATTTAAGCTGTTCTCCTCTGAATTGTTCAAATATAGAGTATTTGCCAAACACAGCTAATCAATACTTGATAGTGAATTAATGTAAAGACAAACCACACCTTTTGCTCTAAGGGAGGCCGACGTTCTGGTGGCCATGTTGAGGTTTCAGGAGTACGAGCACTTGACTCTGGACACAGAGGGGGCCATCGGACTGGCGGCCATCTTAGCTGGTCAGCTGCCAGAACTCAAAGACAAAAGGTAGTTAAACCCCATCATTCACTTTGCAAAACAAAATACAGAGCTGTCATGTGTCTAAACACAGAATCGCTTATCTGCTCAACTGTTAAATTCACATTAAAAGATGCTTTTGTAATGTTGCTATACATTTCATGTTATTCATCTATACATCATATGAACAAGTATAAACATGATACATAATGGAAAGTGCTAAATAAATGCATTTAAAACATAGACAATAAGAACAGGATGTACACATGATCAAAAATTATGTTATAGGGTGGCTATAGTGGTGAGCAGTGCTAACATGGACCTGGACCTAGTTCTGCAGTGTGTAGAACGAGCTCTGGTTCTGGACAACAGAGTCAGTCGGTTCACTGTACAGCTGGGAGACTGGCCCGGAGACATGGCCAAACTACTAGACCTGCTGGCCCGAGAGGATGTCCGGTGAGTCCAAGCATTCAGGTATTGACTGGTATTTCTGACACATATAAAGTTCATTAAATGGCTTAAACGTGTTGTAGTTATCAATGCACTCAACTTTCTGTTCAAAAAACCATTTATTCTAATCTAATTTACTCTAATCTTAGCATCGATAAACAGCTTTACTAATGTGCAATGAAATATTTCAATGATGTGATCATAAAAAATGCAGTAACACTATGATTTCTGTGTTATACATGTTTCCCTCAGGCTGTTGGACGTTTGTCACAGACGATACAGTGATAAAGCTGATCTCTTCAAAGCTCAGGTGAGCAGTAGTACATCATAACAGATGAGCTAATCACATTTGACAAGAACTAAAGGGTATTTTAATAATGCTATTGTGTCTCACAGGTCGAGTGTGTTGTTGAAACTTGTGACAAAACTCAAAACTGTCAACTGAGAAGAACATTATCAGACCGATACCCCACACTGCGCTGGCTTAACCGATGAACAAAACACACTCGCGTACACAAGACTAATCTCTCTCTCTCTCACACACACACACACACTATATTGACCTAATCACCTAATGATAACTAATCTGCTGCTAAATCTGTGACAGAAAATTTAGAATAAGAAAACATAAATACCCTTATATTAAATTATTTAAAAAAGTGCATATATAGATCTACAAACCTGATCCAGAATTAATTCCATCATTATCTTGTTTCTCTTTAAGGACTTTTGCTGTACATAATTTTGTTAACAGATGTTAGTTTGTGTGTTCATGAAGAAACTAGACGATTTGTGTCCGTTGCATGTTTGATAATAATATACACATGAATCATCAATAACTTCTGTAACGTCTGTATATTTTGTTATTCTTTATCACCGGACACCTCAGCGTTCAGTTTTACGGTAAATAAAGATCTGAGCACAGCCAACCAGACAGATTAAGTGATTAAACACTAAGTCTATCAGCCCAGGACACCTTGAACGCCACAAAAAACGTAGCCCGCCTGGAGGAACCAAACACATTTAAAGAGACTGAAAGATATTTCATTCATTTCATTATAAGCAGCTGTCTGAAATGAGCAATCACGTTTTTCAAGGCAGAACTGCACAGACCTCTAAACAAAATCTTTCAGAACTATATTAATATGTATGACCACAGAATCAAACAAATTATGACAAAAACAAACATGTAAAATCTGTTTTATTTCACTTAAAAGCAAATCTGATCAAATCATGTTTACAAGCAGCCTTTATATCTTACATCTCTGTAAGTCATTTTTAATTATAAATCCTACATCACATTGACTGAAGTTTAGTGTAGTTCTGTCTCAGGAATGAACACTAATGCAAGATGATTTACTACAGTAAAAAAATACGTGTGTTGAGTTCTCAGTGCTGTTTGGACCGGCCATCAGGCTTGTATTTGAGCAGAAGACCCAGAGAAGCAAAGCCAAACAGAAAGGTCTGAACAAACCACAGGAAACGGGCCGGCAAGCTGTCAATGCCTTTGTCACTGCAAACACATCACAGGAAGTGGGACTTTTATTTTCTTTTGTATAGTAAGGAGGAACACATAATCGATACATTAGATTCTACTTTACCTATTTCTACACAAAACACTGTTTCCTGTTCAGAGAAGTGCATACTTTATATTGCAGGAATAGTGAATGTACCACAGTGTAATTTCCCAATTACGCTCCACCAGTATCAAAGACTCTACTGCCATCATGTGGAAATAAATGTGTGTTTGTTAGGACAATTCCAACAGAACAGTCTTACCAGCAAACTTTAAGTGCAAAAAGAGCCTCGGACAAATGTATAGCCCACATCAGCCACCACCTGAAAAACAAACAGCCCATCGTGACTGTATACTGCACACGTCTGTGGGGTACCTGTACTCACTCACGCGTGATGTCATGTACCTGTACTCACTCACTCACA
>JBAJNP010010150.1:0-16904 GCA_036877545.1 Yasuhikotakia modesta
CATTTTAAAATTCTAAACCATTCAGTTTATATGTTACAGAGGCTGTGTGTGAATTTCAGGGATTTATTTTTGGCCCTCGGTTGTTTTGGACACGTTGCATTGCAAACAAGTCTTTGTACTTGAATTGTCATGAGGATTTTCTGTTGGACTTCATCTAGAGTTGTACTGTGCCGAAACAATGGAACAATAGAAGATTTCCTTCACATGTAGTTGCTGATATGACGTAATGTGCTTGAAATGAGTAACTCAGTTCAGTGGAGATTCTCTGTAAAACCTTAAAAATATATACTGTGGCAGTACCATGCAGTGATAAAGTGTCAGATGCTAGTGCAACAGTACTTTGATATTTGAAAAGTATTCTGACACATTAAGCTCACATGCTTATTGGAGACCGTGGTTCCAATATGACCCATGATTATAAATTGTCAGTTACAACAGTGACAACAAAAATAATACAATGCAATTACTGTGCTGCGTCTGTTTTAAAAAACATTGTTTTAGTTTGTTTGTCTTAGTGTAATAACATCTTAGATTTAATTTATTTTGTATCCCTCAATATAGCTAACAGCTTTATTACTGGCCAAGGTCAGTTTGTAAGAATTTGGAGTGTTTTGCAGAAGGTTGTGTACTGAAGCGTGACTCAAATTTGTTAGTTTTGATTGCATATTTGGGCAGGAGAAGCCATTTCACCTGCCAGTTACTGTTTGTCATCCCTGCTCACTTTTAAACGGCTAATACCTTCCACTTTCCGGTCACCTTCTGTGTCTGCGAGTCCGGTGAACTGTGGAGTAATAGACTTGGCTTGGGACTGGCAGCTCCACTTCCTGTCCGGTTTGTTGTGGCTTGGCTACATACTTGGACACAGCCTCTGTTTCACCCAGATTGTGTTTTGTGTTAGTGCCTGTTTCATTGGTTTGTGTTAGTGCCTCTTGTTTTCACTGGTGTTGTACAGTACCTTTGATGTGCACCTAATAAGGCTCGGCATGGTATGGTGCCTGGAGTCTCCACACATAAGGGTTTTCCAAGGTCCTTATGAAGCCACTACAGCAGAGGTCTTAATTTGGAATGTTTGAGGTGACATTTATATAATTGATTAGATATTGTTTTTTCAAATTAATAGTGAAAGCAATGTAATTGTATAATTACAATGCAGGATAATTTAGCCTCATGTAAACCACACTCCAACCAAAACATGTTTATGAATGCCACAGACTTACAAAGCAACAGTGCATGACCTTGAAACACGTTCAACTGTTAAATCCGCTCAGTTGTCTAGAAAACGATATTGTTGTTAATGAGTAAATATTGATACACCATTCCAACATAGTGGTCCAACAGCATGCCAGAACCTTTTCTGTGAAGTTAAAGCTAAAACAAAATGTTCTAGATACAATAAATTCTAGATAAGCTACTAAATCTAACTAAACAAGTAGTCTGTTAGTTAACAACTACAGTAGTTGACTTTCCTGATCCATCTTTAGCACTTGGAGTTGCTCATGGTGAATAATCACTTAGCGCCCCGACATCGGTTCCTCTTTAGCTGTGTGTAAACACACGGAAAGAATGGCTGCATTCACTCTCTTTCCAGTTAATGTTGCAAAACAAAAGGGCTGTTTGGGTTTTTTCCATAAGGGATGACAACAACAACAGACTGTATGTGAAGTGTTTTATGTTCTGGGGGTGGATGGACTGGGTCCGTTAAGCAAGCCATTTATCAGCTGATCACTTCTGAACGCCCAGGAAAGCACATACCTCCTCTTCCCAAGATGGAAGGATAGTTAATGAGGAAGATGGTTTGTGAATCAACGAGGAGGCTTTTGTGTTTCACAGGCTTGATGCAGCTGTTCTGTTGTGTGGCAACTGAATAGAGAAAGGCAAAGCATTGCAGTTTTCTTTTCTTTGCTAGCATCACTGCTGCGTTAGTCCTACCTGCCATCGGCCAATCAGCTGTGTTATAAATGAAGTTGCGCTGTCAGTGTGACAGACTGGCCTGTTTTTTTTCCCCTCCGCTGGCTGCCAGGAAGAGAAGATTGATAAGTTCCATTTTAGCTTAATGCTGCTTTGTCCTGGGTTGTAAAGTGGCGGTTGGAAAAGAACACTATCATGTCTGCTGAGGCAGTGATGGGATGGAGGGCTACGTCCTGTTTTATTGTGTATTAGGCTGCTTTTGTTGCAGCTGTAATCTGAGACTCATTTCATAATGCTTTTGGCATGTTGTCGCCAAACCAGATGAAGTAGAAACTGTTGAGATTTGTAGGTTAAAATTTTAGCATCTATAAATGTTGCATTGTCATACATTACACTGATAGCCTGTCAGTATGAAAGCCAAAATGTTTATTGAGTGTTTAATACGTAGTTTGAACCATACCACTGAAGTTTGACACTGTACTGAACATTGTGTTTCAATACAAGAAATTTCAAAGGTTGAATAAAGGTCCAAATATTAAAGGAAAACAACTTAATAGATTGTTTGTGCAACAATTGTGCAGTTTAAAAGGTGTCTTAGATAGCACATCATTAGAATGTTGAGAGCTGAAATTCTATGCAAAGGTTGCTTACTTTGGAAAAGCTAAAAATGAAAGTTTTGATTCGTTGTTCGTAACTGCATTTGTGCTATTTCATAGTGTGAATGACTCTACTAGTATTCGAAAAGGTGGAAAATAGTCATAATATAGAGTTTGTTTCTCCAAGCCTGTAACTGGTACTGAATGTAAATATGCAGTATCAGATGTTTATACACAAAAATGTCACTTAAAAGGAACTTGCTGCTTTTCAAGTGACACGTTCTTTCACAGATGTCACAGCAGTTTAACTGTACAGCATAATTTCACTGAGAATAGATTCAGTTTCCCAGACACATTTTAAACCAATAAGATTATTTGGTTTTATGGAAGGTCCTGCCTCTCAATGCAGAGCTGACCAATCAGTGTTTAGAATTTTGTGGCGGCCCATCTGGACATGTCCCGTCGTCTTTGCATTAAGAATGTTTTGTGATTTGTTAACAGTTGCTAGTGTTTGTAAATGTTGTGTCTTTGGCATTACATTTTGTATTATGCTGGCACAAGATTAAGGTTAAGTTAAGGACATGCTTTATGCTATTCACAGAAGCTGAGAATCTGGGGGAGGGACGTCCTCAAAAATCAATAGGCAGCATCAGTGCATTTCTGTGGTCCTGTTGGACACAAGGTCAGGGATATTATCAGACACATGATGGAAATGGAAGTGAATTTGACTCTGCTGTTGCAATATTTATGTTCACGTTCAATCCACTAAGAACCAAATGTCCTGCACTAAACACTTTCCAAATAAATCTTCTCTTCCAAATAAAATTTCTTTTCCAGGAATCATTACAGTAGTGGGTTTGTATATTTAAAAAAATACAGTTTTAATATTTAAAATTCCTTATTAGCATAATTCTTTATTTCCATATTGTTGGTGGCTACCACCCATAGCAACAAAAGAATGTTTTTTTTAAAGAAATGCCTCACTGTCTGGCACACGGATTACTGACAGTCTGAAGGTGAATCTGCATGACATCTCTAAATCTGTCTGGCGCTTGTGTGTCCAAGAACTCCTCAGTGAAAGCTTGTGTCTGAATCCATCTCCCGCGCCAACACCGGAAAAGTTCATGGGAACAGGAAGACAGGAGTTATGCAAAGCTGTTATGCCAGTCATATTAAGAGCCAGCCATGGATATGACAGCCTTCTGTGAGTGCACGAAATTCAGGATGTCTTTTGGAAAAAAGGAAAAACTCAGTGTTTTGTATATGTACATTTACATTTGGGTGTTTAGCAGATGCTTTCATCCAAAACGACTGACAAATGAAAGAACAATAGAAACAGTAAACCAGCAAACAAAGGCAACAGTAAAACTGCATATTTTTAAAACCTTCTATTTTGTGGGTTGTGTAAATGACAGGTTGACTAATTGGAAAGAAGCCTATAAACAGGCCTAAACAGAATAATAGCACAATGTAGCACAATAGCCACATTTGAACTGAATTTACACAATATGTATAATCTGTGGCAACGTTTTATGAAGGGTAGAGTACAGTACAAACTATTTGACAAATAAAGCACTACAGCATATTAAAGTTAGATAAATATCAAAAAAACGAATCATATTACAATGTTTTAGTAGAATCATGATGTCCTCCTATCTCTTTATTAAAAACAGCCTGTGCAGAAAAATATTATTCAGCCAATCAGTGTATACATGTAGAAAGTTAGAAAAAAATTGACTGGGGATTTGTGAGTTTTAGTGAGGTGTTCCAGTCCTCCGCTTTGTTAAATGTCTCTGTGCAATTAACTGTGTCAACTTGCTCAGCCAACAGCCTCCTGAGGGAGGTGACCCTACAGATGTGTGGAATCAGAGGTCAGAGTGCCAAGGGTATTTCAAAGGTGTACTGTCATACTTTTTCCAATAAACAAGAAGAGAGAGTGTCAGAGGGACAGACAGTGACGTCTTGTCTGTTTTTGTGTGACATTGCTGATGGTACATTGTGGACTTTTTGTTCTGGTGTTATTTAATTCTGTCTTTTTCCCCAGTCAGAGCTCAAATTTGAGCTCTCGTTATCTTCCCAGGATCATAATTAGAGCCTCTTGTGGTACAACACAATTATTGAAGCTTAAAATTTTAGCCTGGCAATTAACCAATATAGATTTTTTGCAGAGAATGTCTACTAGAGTATTTATTGTACAGTATGCTGATTTCTAAGTATTAGTCCACAGAATTTTCTGAAAGTGAAAGTGCCATCTTTTCCATTAGGGAGAGGGATCCATTTTAGAAAGGGTTGTAAGTAATATTCAAAACAGCTCAGTGTTTTTGTGCCAGATATTTTTGGTTAGAAGTGGTTCTTTCCTTTCTTTGGAATTTGTTTTATTTGTTTTTATATATATAAATTTTAATCAAAGCCAGTCTCCACTATTTAAGATACACAAATAATTTGATAAAATGCTCTCTGGTCAGAAGCATGTACAATCAGAAATGTCACCAGAGCTTTTAAGAAGGTTTGTATGGCACTTTTCCAACTTTTAAAACAATAAATCTTGTAATAAACTGGGAACAAAGACTGTCCTGAGTAGGGACCTACTTTAATCCACTTAGTACATCTGCCCACTCTGTCTGGTGTGCTTTGGGGTGTAAGAGTTCACCTTTGACCCTTGGCTACTCACCTTTATGTTATCAGCTTAAAGGCGTCTCTTGTAGCGTGTTGAGGGGGTTCTCTGTACTGCTTGGGTCTCGAACCTAATCAGCTGATTGTATTGTGCTGTAGGTGGAGTGTTGCCTCTGTGCTGACAAGTTGTTAGAGCTAAGAGCTCTGCACCTAATGGACAGCTAATATCATGAGTGAATGGTAAAAGTGGAGACTGATCCTACAGCAGATGGAAAATCAATAGTCTATTAGAGTCGACAGGGCAGGACATGGTGCAGGAAAGGAAGGGGATAAGCTTGAGCCGATCTGTCTCTTTCTTTGCCTCGTTTTCTCTTTTTTCCTCCTTGTCCGGCATTGTCCCAATCAAGCATAGGCCTGAAGACCAATGTGTCCTGCAGAACTCTGGAGATAGTGATGGAGATGGAGAGGGAAGGTCCAGCCATGCATGAAGTTGCCAATTCAACAGGTAATGCTGGCAGACATGCTGGCAGAGAATTCCTGGTGGTACATTTTTCTTCTAGACCTGGTCAGAAGTTGTTCATAAAGTAGATAAGAGGCACCTGTGTTCCTGAGGATTTACCTTTCTGTAGTGTGTGTTAAACATTTTACAGGTTAGTAGCATCAAAGTTAGTTTGAAAGAATTTAGTTTTTTGTGGTGTTGTCTATTATTATTAATTCCCAACCTAAAACAATAGCTTCCTCTGTAAGTAGGATGTTTTTGGCAAGAATAAGCTGCAGCGAGCACCAGACTTCACGCAAGTTAAAAGTTTGACTGTGTAAGAACAATACAAGTGCAACCTTTATGTTTTGTGTGTAACAAAAAACTAAGTACAAGATTGCACAAGATTATTGTTTTGGTTGAATCTGAGCCTGAAACCACTGTAATTGTGTGTGCAGTAATAGTATTAACTCAGTGTCATTAAATAAGGAATTGGCAGGTTTAATGTAATTTACCCAAGTAGGGCATGTTCCTGGATCAACCATTAACCAATTGAATTTCAGGGTTAAGCACAAGGTAAGAGGCTTTTATAGCAGTGCTATCATTTCCCTCTCATTACAGGGATATTTTGGGGTTAGTGGTATTGACGGGTTGATGAAAGTTGATCCAGGGACATGTCATTTTTGGTTAATTCACATTGTGCAATTCAAATGCAGTGACACTGAGGCTCCCAGGCTGTGAAGTTATCATTGCTGTTCACCTGCCAAGTTTTGCTCCATACTTTTGTTGCACAAAGGTTGAAATGAGGACGACAGTAAAAGAATGCTCCGAATTGTGACACCATCTGGCTTGCATATAAAACCTCTGAGGGCTTGATTCCTCATGGAATACAGAAAGAACACTCAGGTTCAATAAGAAGCCTCTGATTCGTTGACAGATGCCTTCACATTCTCCACATTCTCCAACCTTATTCATGTGCAGATGTAGATAAACACTTGCCACATTTTTTTTTAATGGAATTGCCCACATTAATGTTCCCTCTTAATCAGAGTGCAGGTTTTGTTTTGTCACATTGGTTCCTGCTGAACATTGTGGAAGCTCCTCAGGCAATGTGATCCTTCACCTTTGCGACTCGCTGTGGATGTCAGAAGTAACAGTAGAGCCGTGTGGCGACAGGTTCGAGCTCCGGGGAGGGATGGCTTGACCTAGAAGGGGTTTTGCATGATGGAGTTTTGGAGGAAGTATATTATGGTAGTCTTGGTGCATCTGTAACAAGCTTGTGCTGAAGTTATGTAACAGATCTCTTATCTCTTTCTGAGTTTAATCAAATGCCTCAGTCTCACCTCAGTTACCTGAGCAAATTAGAATCTTCCCATATGCATTCAGCACCTAATCTCTTCTTTCTTTCCTTTTAGAAAAAAAATTACCCTCAGTTGATGCATATATTAACAATTGTAGTCATGCATACAGTTGACTTTATGCTGCTTTGACCATAAGTTTTGGGTCATGTAATGCAGGTTTGGTGAACCGGGAGTATTGATTCTGAAAGGCAAAAGTACACAGTATTATCTTCTGCGGAGTTCACTGATGGTTATTTAGTAGTAGTTAGGTCACATCTTTGTAAAAGAGTGTGTAGACTGTTATTTGGAGAATTTAGCATTACTGTTTTAGCCTTTTGGGTACTAATACACTATTACTGGCATAGTATTGTATATTTTTGATGAAAAGTTGGTTAGTGTTTAAGAATCTGTTGCCTATAAACCTGTAGTCTGTGGTTTGCATCAGTTGGTTCAATCAATTCTGGTCCTTCAGCCAGAGAATACAGAATACAAATTATGGCCTTTTCTCTCATCCCAACATTATTTTTATTAGAAAATCCATCAAGAAAGTAAAAAGTGGCTTTAACATTCCAACAAAACAAAAAGACTTTGAATTGAAATGTCTTATCTCTAGTTGTTCAGAACATCTTGGCCATGATTCTGCTTTGATTTCATCTGCACTGGAAGTTCTGTATTACAAAATAAGGCAGGTTGACTTGGCCCAGCAGTCAGTGTTAAAACACACCCACTTTTGCAATGTGAATATGCTTTACTCTTACTGTAGAAAGTCTCATTTTCCCCAGACACCAGGGGCTGGAAGCAGTGACATTTATGCCACAAATGAAATGCATGTCACTTTTTCCCGGCAATGTGCCTCCCTAATACAAGATTAATAGCAGCCGTAAAAGCTTATATCACCTTCCATTCTCCATCCCACATCATTATTGAAAAAAACGAGTGCATGCAGACTCTCTTTAAAGGAATTTTATGTCTTCTTTTCTTTTTACCCCATTTCTTACCAGCCGTTCCTCCATCTCCCACTCACAGAACGCCTGTTCGCTTCGCATGCATATATCTGGCTAAGCTCCAGAGACGTTCTGATGCAGCTTCACCAGCAAAGCCTGCCAACACCTGGCCCTCTACCTGTCAGGCCTGCACAGTGAAGCTTGTGTTGAAATATTAAGAGCTGCCCCCTGGCTCCTCCCCGGCTCTCTGAACCATCTCCGGCTCCTTCAAGACGTGACACAGAGGAAGGATGAGCTTTCCGAACGGGTCGTACGCCAGCCCGGGCCACCTGCTCACCTTTCTCTAGAGCCCGAGCTCTGAAAAAATACTGGAACGGTGCTGCAGCGGCACATTTTTGAGTGCAACTGATTTTGATGGAATCTGGTGGAGGTAGAAATGATGCGTGCTGAATGTTCATGCACAGGCTGTGATATTTAATGCTACTTCAAGGCAACACATTGTAACAGTAATGACATGAATGAAACATGTTAGCTGGAGGGTGATTCTCTGAAATGGATCTGCAGCAAACGTTCCTTCAAAAGTCACTAAGCATCAGTCTGCTCTGAGAGCGTTTTCAACTTCAGAAACGCAAGCTAAAGTTACTTTCTCATCTCTTCGTAATCACACATTTCTTCTAAAGCAATTGTGTTTTGATCAAATGGCTGCTTCAGACCTCAGAAAGCCCCAGTAAAGTTTAAAAACTCATTTTATCCTTCAAAGAAATTAGGTTTAACACATACAGCCCCTCCCATAACATGCTTGTGTTTTTATCTCAGGTCTTGAAACGGCTTGAAGATGAGTATTGAACGAGTGGTGCTTGCAGTTGGGGGTTAGCTGTTGTGTTTATGGTGGATATTACAGTCAGTTAGGATGGCTTTATGTGGCTCAAATACTCTCTCTTCATGCTTTGTGTTCCTGCAGGCGAAGCAGCACAGCAGTAAACACAGTATTAAACACAGTATTATATGGCACAGTGGATAGCTTTAAACAGCATGACTCTTACTTTAAAATCCAGCCAACCCATCCAGTACCACATGTTTATCTTATGCAGTTTTGCATTAAAATAATAACAATGTGTCATGCATCCTTGTGATAATTCCTTGTGATAAAAATATTTTAATGACCTGAAGTCTTTATTACCACATTAAATTTATCATAAGGTACTTTGTTGAATCCATTCATGGAGAAACAATTTTGCACTTTGCTTAAAAAGTACCGAATCTGTCAGTCCTTATCAAACTGGAAGTGGGTCTGGAAGTGTAGACAGCGGCAGCTATTTTTTTGAGAAAATAAAGACTTTGGCCTTTTTTTTTTAAAATAGGACACACTCCTACAATTAGTATCCAGCTCAGGCCTCACATAGTGATCAAGCGTTTACTGTAGAAAAAAGTGTTGAGGAGCAAACACATAGTGTGGCCATTTAACATGGAGATGTTCATAGAGAATTATTCATGCATCGCTTCAGTGTTCGGAGAGTAAATAAAGTGAATAAGCGCCGCAGCTACATGGTAATTAAAAAGCCAGCCAATTGGATGGGGGCAATGCTGAAAACACAGAGATGATAAAACATGAGCGATAGGACAAGAAACAGGCTTGGAAAACATCTCCTTCCTGAACGCAAACTCAGACCAGTTTGTTTATTTCATTCAATTCATTTGTATCCAAGTGTTGTTGTTCAGAGAACGACAATTCAATTAAAATTGTGCAGTCTTGTGCCAAATTTAAACGCAGGGTTACCGTTCTGTTTCCTGTGTGTCTGGTAAATGACTTTTTTTATAGCTGTGGGGAGTTTGGTGCTGCCATTTACTTTTTGATTTTCATTTTTCTTTCACCATCTGACTGATTTATATGTACTATATCTGACTGATATGTAATGGATACAGGGTAGAACAATACAGTTTAGAACGAGATGCTGGTAAACAAAGAATTTTGTGCAACAGCTGTTAGACAATAAACAGTACAGAAATGTAAATCATTTAATGAGCAACCTAACAATCTTCATTTTATCAGAGCACATAAATAATGATGAAATTGACCACTGGTTGTCCAACCCAATCATTATGATTATATAAAATTGAGTAGTATGCTAGACAGCATGACTGGCCTTTGGTTGTCAAAGAAATTCAACCAGAATTTTACTTAATTGTAGGAATTTAAAAACCTTGGATTACTTCACGGTAAAGCACCATTTCTTAACATACTGCATTTTTTACTGTGCATACTTAACATACTGTTAACGTCATTGTTTTCTTGTTGAGAGAACTTGTAGATTCAGGGAGATCTCAATATTCACTTGGCTGTACTTGAATTGTTATTCCGGAAGAATGTTTTGAAAGACTCATGATATGCATGTTTCTCTTTTGGTGTGGTCAGTGAGGGGAAGAGAGTGAATCACAGGCCCAATCGGATCTTTTCTTAGGTTTTGTTCTTTTGTCCTTAGCAAACCTGCACTGCTATTTGTCAGTGCACAGTGCTTTTAGCACACTCGTCTGATCATATTTAAATATGTACTTCCGTAGAGTCACATTAAATGTGTATTCCTGGTTTAGACAATGGAGCTAAAACCTGGAGCTTATCCATTAGCATTCCTACTCATTTTAATGGCTGCTGCTCTGACGCACAATCCCTGTGGAATACATGGTTTTATTTCTTACGTCTTTGCTCATGGGCGAGCAGTTTTGGGCAGCAAAAGTTTATGAGCCAATCATCCAAGAGTAAATGACATGTGACTAATCACTTTGGAACCACATAAAGTCACGACAATGCTAATTGGCTGATGAAACCACAAGTATGTACTGTTTTGAGCTCTACACTGATTTCCAATGAATACACTGATGGATCTGCAATAACAGAATTTAATATCTGTGAGTTACGTGCTGCTTTTGATACTAGCAGGGAATCATGTTTAGCAGCTACCTTGAGCCCTTAGTCTAGACTTTAATAATTATTTCATCACCTGATATTTAAACATGTAAAGTTACCTGATCATTTGTGGAAAAACAGAAAGGAATTGTAAGACTTACATGTTCCTGTGCCATTGAATCAGTGTGTGTTTCAGCCTCAGCCACAAGCCCTATGGACTTCTTTTTTTAATAAAATGTGTTCTTTTCACAGTCCAGTTTTTTAAATGGGCCTTTAATCTTGTTTCTTTATTCACTGACCTGTGCTAATTGACGTTAGACCAACTTTAAATCAAGCCTGACTTTGCACCTACATTTTTGAGCCTTTTTTTTAAGCCAATTGCAAGTTAAACTGGAAGAATGCCTGAGATTTAGAGGGATTAGATATTAAAGACATGAGATGAGGTTCAATTTTACCCATTGTCTTTAAGGAAGTTTCAGGTTTAGCCTAGTGAATAGTGACTAGTGGGTATTTTGGTCTGTGGGTTTTATACTGTCCAGGTCCCAAGTCCACACAGGTTTTTTTTCCAAACTGCATTATTACTTTCAGCAAACTGCTTTATTAATCATTTTAGTGAGTTTAGTTCAGTTTTATCAGCGACTTTTTTGTGGTTGTTTTTGTGGTTATGGTTTTTGATTTACCTGCCCCTGGATTGTGCAAAAAAGAAAACCATGGATTGTTAGCATATCAGCCAGTCTGTTCCCTTCTGTGCAGCTGGGTATTTTTTAGGTAAAATAAGCAAAGTGGACCCCACTTTATGTCTGTAGTCAAAAGTCTGGCTACACTAAACTACAATGTTCTTTTCACAGCAGCAATTGTTTGGGCTTGATGTTTAACTTTGTTTTCTGTGAGAACTATACCATGATGTGAGGGATTGTGATGTGAGTGTCTGACTCAGTGTCTTATTGATTCCTGTCTCCTTTGATTCTGTATGATTGACGCATTTTGTCAAGTAAACTTCTTTGCGTCTTGCACATTTTGAACACAGTAGTTAAAGGGACAGAATCAAAAGCATTCAGCTGCATTATGATTTGCACTGTGATTGCTCTAGATAAAAGGACTTTAAACTGATAAATAGAAAAAGAAGGATCAAAAGTAAATGCTTTTAAAAGAGGGTGTGGCGGGCAAGGTTGCTGTGTGTGTGTGTGTGTGTGTATAGGGGTAGCTTGCTGGGAAAGCCGGTCAGTCAGCTTTAATGAATCTGTGACCAGTGCCAGAGCAGTTGTGCAGAGATGAAATTGCATTGGCCTTTCTGGATTCTAAGTTAATTGGCTGATTGTGGCACTCGCGCTTGTTCTTAATTTATGACCCTCTGCATACAAGAAGAACTGAGGAGCTGCTCATGACCTTCTGTAATGAAAGCTGTTGCTGTTTGAGCAACTGTGTGTGTGTTTGCGGTGAAGGGTGTGCGACAGAGAGGAGAGAGAAAGGTATTGACTAACTTTTCTGCGCATTGTTCTTGATAGTAATCCGCATTGGGATTATAATAATTAATATAATATAATATGAGGTAAAATGTTTTAGAAGATGCCATAGCCTGAAAAAAAGGATTTGCTTTTGCTCTGTTGAATTTGGTACAGTAGTTAGACATGCTTAAGCATTCATAATATTGCAAAAATGCAATATTAAAATGGAAAAGACCAATTATTAAAATTGAGCTGCTAAACCAAGTGGTTTAAGTGAATCTTCCTCAAGGGGGCGCTAACCTGTAGGACAATTGGACTATTCATTTCAATCCCACAATTTTGTACAGGAGACCTTTTAACACAAACAGTACGCTTGTTTAAAAGGATTGGTATCTGAGATGCAAATTTGTTATTCTGTAACATTCACCAAAACAAACAATACTGTAAAATTATGTATAATCTATGTTTAATAATCACAAAAAATGTGATTGGTCAATTTGTTTCTCCACTGAGAAAAGTAACATGTATCACGTGACAACATGTTCTGACAATTAAAAAGATTTATAAGGGTCATATAACTACAACACAGAAGAAACCATGATCAAAAGCATCTACCTCAAAGTCTCAGGTAAAGTCTACCTCAGGGCAATAAAAATAGAATGCTACAGATGTGTAGAATATACTTTAAACTTTTCTTTAAACACTCATGCGTGAACAGACCCACAGTTTAAAGGTCATCTGAGCTAAACTAGGTCTCCCTGTCATTCTGGCCGAAACCTGCAGGCATGTTTATGCCGTGCCTTATGAAGCACTCAGCCCCCTCATGGGTCACACTCAGAGCCCAATGTGTGTCCCTTTCACCTATGAGCTGTCTCCTCCAAGCCAGCTGTCCCTCTGTGGAAAAGCTCTTGTTTGACAGAGCAGGACCCGAGTGGTGTGTCAACCTAATCACACAGCTGTGTGTGCGAGATGAACCGATGGTCAGATACAGAGAACTGGCTGACAGTCTGTTTTTTCCACATTATTACATCTCCCCTTTCAAGCCTGCTGCCTGTCCTTCTCTAACAACCTCAAAGTCCCTCCCATGTCTTTTCTGTATTTGTCTCATTCCTTCTCTCAGGAGGAATGTTGTCTGGCAAAATAATCATTTATGGTGTGTGTGTGTTTCTCTTCTGTTTGCTTTTCCTTCGCTATCTTTCCCTCCACGCCGCGCTGACGTAATTTCCACGCATTCTCCTCTCTTTCATAACAGGCAAGAATGTCACTGCTGCTTGAAATCTTGCCTCGTGGATGACTCACTTCTCTCTCCCAGTCCCAATTAACCTTTCAGAGCAGAAACGCTGGAAAACTCACCAAGATTATCTATTAAACTGTTGCTTTTGTCTGCCAAGTTGATTTATAATGACTGGTCGGGTACTGGCTCCTTTCGTATGTGTAGGTCAAAATATGTGTGTGTTGAACTATTGTGTTAGGGCACGTCACAAAAATCATGCTTTTTACCAAGCGTATAGTTATTTGGGCAGAAAGAGCGTGTAAAACATCCAGATGGAAGGTAATGTTTTTACTGAAGCTTACGGGTTATTAGAACTGTCGTGTGGGTGTTTCTTCTGCAATTTTAGCCTTGTGGACTTTGAAAAATAATCGTTTCCACATTCTCGCTAGTTTATTTCCTTTGTCTGTTAGCGATGATCCCACAAATATGTCAGTTATGTGTCATTGATGCTATGACATTAAATGGAGAGTTTGACAACTGGGCAATTTAGTATCCATAACATTTAATCCCTAATATCTTTCTAGAGGTTTTTGGCTATTCTCAAATTTGTCACAAAATCAATGTCTGCCTTAAAAAAATGAGATTTCAGTTTGAACTGATAAGATTCCCCCAGGAACAGGTGATCTGAACTATTCAGTAATTGCAGAGTTATTTTCTTAACATGAATGACAAGTTTAAAGTACTAAACAGTACTAACTGTTAGTACTAAGTACTAAACAAGTAAGAACAAACTTCAAACGCTGCATCATCTACACAACTCAGACATACAAAATAGCTGAACCATCTTTTTTCTTTGACGGATGGACATTCCCTACAAAGCTTGATCCAACAGCTCAAACTATTGCTGTTATAAACTTACCATTGCACACTGCTCTTGTTAAACACTGATCTCTCTTATACTTTGTCAGTAACTGATTTTTGTTCATTTTTCTTTACCAATAATAGCTAGCTTTAAAAATGTCAACAATTGTCTCCTTCATTTCCACTTTATTTTTCCCAACAATTGTTTATAGAGGAACCCTCTGATGAAACACTCAAATGAAGTATAAATGAGAATTCTTTTTATTCTCTTAAGATATTAAAGCACAGCCTTACATTTGCTTTATTCTTTAGCCAGGTGTTTTTGTCCAAAGCAACTCAGGGTGCACTGAGGGTTTTTAATTTTCACCAGCTTGTGTGTTCTCAAAGTGAAACAGGCTGCAGCTTTGCAGCACGCTCTGTTAGTTACCAGGTGCAGGAACCTTTGAGCAATGAAATGTTCTTCTGTGTTATTGTTGAACTCCCAGCAGATGCACTCCTGCTATGTATTGTTGATCCTCACAGCTGAACTCTTGACTGTGCCAACAGTAACAACAAGAGCCCACCCTACCACAAGTCTCAATTTTTGGCTCTAATACAGCTTCAGACTGGTTCCAATCCCTTATTTATTTTTATTTAAATGGCAAACAATTGTTTATCCAGTAAAAGCTGTATTGTAATTTGCAATATTGTTTAGCTGTTGGTTTCATATTGCCGTACTGTCAAAGACATCTCTTGCAGAAAACAGAGAAGATGGAGTACCAGAGAATCCATCAGAGCAATGCTATATGAGTTGTCTTACTTTTGTCCCCGCAAACTCGTTGTGGGAGCTTCTCACTTCCATGTTCTCAACAGCTGCTTCTGATGGAACCATTACATTTTAATTAACGTAATATTCTGTAACTATTGCACTCAAAATATCTGTGTTGAGATCAGCTATCAAAGTTGCCAAACGCAAGCATAACAACTCTTGTTCATTGGAGCGAAAATCTGCTCTAGCCATTAAAATCTATTCATATTAATAGATGAAACATTGCTTAAGCTTTTCAAATAGCCCCATTAGATCATTCGTAGTGTACAGTAGATATAATGGTAGCCAGCTCAGCATGTCCCCCTGTATGTTTTAAGCAATTGTTTATGAGAATTAAATAAATGGATAGTTTTGCCACAGCTGGATTTAATTGCATTAGCAGAGTATTTTTGAATAGGAACGTATGACCTCAAAGAAAGGGTTAGATATCCTGGGGAGATGAGATTTACTGTGGGATATTTGTGGCATTGTGGGTTAATCCAGATATATGGCTTAATTTGTAAGATGATCTTGTATCACATTAAACAACTGGGATTTGAAATAGAAGCCAAACAAAAGAGCAACATGTCTGGTTTATTATTTATGGCGTGTAGTAAATGTACAATGCCATTATTGTGGCTGTTTGTATGTTTTTTATTTAATAATTTTTATTTTTTATTTCTTTGAAAATCAGTACATTTCTCCACAGTCTTTTTCTCCATGTTTTACTCCCTGGGGTACAATATTTTCAATTAAGATGACCGCAGTAAACTGAACATTTTCTGCTTTGCGAAACCGTTAATAATGTTTATTCACAGTAGTAAGGCATTTCCACCTGCTGGTGTTTTGTTACTTTGTAGAGGTTGTCATAGAAATATAATGGTTTGGACACCCTGCTACAAATTTGTCGCCTTTAACTGCAGCAGGTGTTTAGCAGAAGAATTTAAAACTGGTGTCTTGCTGTGTGTGTGTGTGTGTGTGTGTTGGTCTGCTGTACTTTTACTGTATTTGGTTGGTGCCACGTTCCCCCACAGTAAGTGCTGTGTGCGGATTGAATTTTAAAGTTTAGCAAACATGAAGCCAGCTATTGGAAGGAGGGGGAAATGGGAACATGACCACATTTGGAACGCTGTACATTTCAATGTGGCTGTAAATTGAAATAGTTTGCTGTGAAAACCTCCATACTGTGAGTGTGGGCTTAGGTCATCTGCTGGAGAACTGGATGTCTCTCCTGGCTTACTGGAACAATTGAGATACAACTCTGTAGTTTGTTCCTGGCTGCGAAAATCATTTTCAGCAGTTTTCTGGTTGGTTTTATTATAGACTGGCTAATGTGGTATGTTTGACACAGAATATTAATTTAGAGTTAAGTTAACTTCAAGTTAAGAGATGCATGTTAGCATGTCTGTGTATCTGTGTTTGTTATAATTACCAGTATAAAGAAGCATTGCTCTATTAATTTTGTGTTTGAAGTAAAGCCAAACTACTAAAGCTTGTCACCCTTTTAATTATTTGCCCCAGACCATAGCCAACTTTGAGCCATTGCCTGTCACAAACTAGTGTCCTACTATGCGCATGACTAGGCGCAGATGTCAAGTTTGAAATGTAGCCGACCAGACATTAGTAAACAGGGAATTTGTGTGTGTAAGAGAGAGAAAGTGCACAAGAGAGGTGTGGGCCAAAATAAAGTACAAAAATAAAGTTCAAATGCTTCCTATATACAGGGAGTGCAGAATTATTAGGCAAATGAGTATTTTGACCACATCATCCTCTTTATGCATGTTGTCTTACTCCAAGCTGTGTAGGCTCGAAAGCCT
>JBAJNP010010151.1:0-16904 GCA_036877545.1 Yasuhikotakia modesta
ACATTTAACATACGTTTAATAAGCTTATGGAACTTTATATACTTTAGAAAGTATGCTATTGTAAAGCCCTAGTCTATTGTACCGACTCAAA
This sequence comes from Yasuhikotakia modesta, assembly GCA_036877545.1. Lineage (NCBI taxonomy): Eukaryota > Metazoa > Chordata > Actinopteri > Cypriniformes > Botiidae > Yasuhikotakia > Yasuhikotakia modesta. Next base: position 92 of record JBAJNP010010151.1, read on the forward strand.
TTAGGTTAATGTTAATCTGATCCAGATAAAGCATAAAACATGAGCCAATGCAACAGTCAACAGAGGATTTGGCAACGCAAGAAAGCATTAATTCAAATCCACAGGCCCTGGACAGAAAAGAAAATAAGCAATAGTAAGCAACTCATGATTAAGTGCCCTGCTTAGGGGCAAAACAATGATGGCTCGTGGCTCAGTTCTTATGGGCTCAAGCCAGCAGCCTACTGGCCTTGAGCTTAAACCACTACACCACATCACCAAAACAGACAAGCGTGCATTTTGCTTCAAGGTAAGTTAAAAGTTTAAAATGTCCCCTGAAAACACGGCTGGTTAATTTTAACAAGTTTATCATTTTTTTTATAGTGAGGTATAGTTATAAAATTGTTGCTTTTTCATAGCTGAGACACACTGAAAGCATCATTTACAACTGAGAATATCACAGAGGACCACTTTCATGGAGCAATAGGTGGAGTCCTATAACACGTTTAAATAGAATGATGCCCACCGTAGTTCATCATTGGCTCTGAATTACAGCCAATCAGATCAGTGGACTGAAACAGCTACGTAAAAGGAGCAGGAAAAGAAACAGTTTTTTGGTCTATTAAAAATAACAGTTACAGTGTAGCTACACACAAGATTTAACACTGAACTCCAGGATTAAACTCATATCATTTATTTGAAAAACAAATCCAAACCAATCTTTTGCAAATAATCAAATTAAAATTCGGTTTGTAAACAGTTCTCACACAATTAGCTAAAAACATTATGTGTTAAACCTGGTATTTCATTTACATGCAACACAGAAATCTTAGATGCATTAAACTAAAATCAACGCATTTTACCAACATTCTGCTACAAAAGCAAAGCACATGATCTCTTTAAGTGTAGGTGCAAATAAAGTTCAGGGTCATGGCTAGAAACCAGAGCCAGGCGACAGGACAGGACCTTTTCAATCAATGTTCAGTTCTCGCTGGAGTTCCTGTCCACCTGAGCATGAAATTCAGAAAACAGAGCCCTCCGCATGTGACGATCCTTTCCCCCTGTGCCCACCATTTCATTGAAATGTTTTAATGAACGCTGACACTTTGTCTCTAATAACCTCTGCTAAAGGATGAGCGCTTGACTTGCTAACGGTTTGGGTGCAACCCCAAGAAAAAAAATGGGCTAATATAAAAAATGTATATACACATTTCAGCTTAATGCTTTGATATTGTGCTAAAACTGAGCTAGTAAGTGTGTGTGAGTGGCTATGAAGAATAGTCTTGTGCTAGCATTTGAATGCATTAATATTCTTAAGCTGTGATTCAGTATGACAGAACCGCGGTTCCCCACCCCTTCTTGAAATTAATTTTACGGTTCTCACGGAGCTTTAAAGAAACATTGAGTCATATCTCTCTCTCTCTCTCTCTCTCTCTCTGCTTTCTTTTTTTGATTAAGAATATTTAAGCCATAATTATTTTCCTTTGACAAAGCTAGTGGTGTTATGAGGTCAGTTCCTTTTGGACTTTATCATAGTTATTATGCCAGTGAGATTAATTTCTGTTTACTGGTGAATCTAAATTTCAGGTGGCAGATATGTAAATGCAGCTTATGCACATATATAATATGTTACGAATGTGCCAACGTGTAACATCAGAGAGAGAACTCGCATTGTGTTTTTATAGCTCAGGAGATTCAAGTTTCAACATTGTCTCAGATGCTACTACTGAAATTGCTACGCACAAAAAATAGCATTTTATTTTTGGCATCACATTTCTTGTGATTGCAGACCTTTTGGCAAATCTAAGCCTAGTTTCAGACATGTGAAATCTTTGGTAACTCTAGAGAACTAGCAGGAGATGTACAGTTAGCAAAAAAGCTTGACAAATAAGTAGACTGAAGAGTTCTTACGCTACAGAACCAGCTGGCCTAAAATTGGATACACTGATGAGAACGAGTGTTTTACCTTAAATTGCTCTGTGGGATACAAAAATGGAAATTCTGCAGAAATTTCAGTCAATTTACCATTTTGTTTTTATTCTCTGTCCTTCGAATTTGTCAATAATCTTTTGTTGTGTTCATTTATATTTATATTGCACTGAAGCAGCAGTAAAACTTAGACCAGGAAAATCAATCAATTCTGGCTGAAAACAAAGACAAAATATGAAGAATGTGTGAAACTAGCAAAGCTCTCAAATAAATAAATCTTTTAGTGTCGCATATGAGGGTGATCTTCAGAGACAAGATTAGCTTTTGTTTGTTAATTTTGCTTATAAACAAGAAACTGTATTTTTATGAATTAAACACCTGCTTCAACATGAAAACAGATGCCACAGAGATTGAAAGTCAAATCAGCAATGAAATTTGGTTGGATTTTCTGTTATTTACTCTTTGTGAGTCTCAGAACAACCCCAACAGATGTTTTACTTCCTAATCTGAGAGAACAAGACTTTATTATTCTGTTGACGTGTCTGTTTCTTTCTCCAATTTGCTTTTCTGAATTCATTTCTATAAAAGCTCCTTTGCAACATTTCTTTGTCTCCAACAAAAGTGAATTCATGAAACAGTTGCGCCAAACTATTTTCCTCACTAAACACCCGCAATCCAATTTAAATAGGAAACTAATACAATGAAATAGCCTATCACCATATTTAAATGAAGTCATTTCATTCTGTTCTGTATAAACATGCTTCAAATTGCATGATTGTAAGGGTGTTTGCAACATGATTTCAATCATTTAGTAAATCATTGCAAACGCAGGAAGTTCAACGAATAAATGACATGTTCTTCCCTGAGAGAATACAGAATAATATGTACTTCCAGTTGAATTCCAGTTACCAAAACTAAATATGATTGGCTGAAGTGATTTCCTGTCTGATATTGTTTCATTTGGATTCCTCACAGATAGCAGAACCTTTGGGTCAAGTGCTTAGAGTTCTGCATTTAAATGTCAATGGCAGTTTCAGGATAAACTGCTTGTGTTTCTGCTGAGCCGAAAGGCAACTGATACAAATCAAAATAAAGTAACTACACTGATGTTTGGTATTATTAACAATGACATCTGAAAGGAAAGTAGGAGGGTGGAGATAGATTGAAAGACAGCAAGAGAGAGGGAGAGGGAGAGAAAGAGAGAGAGGGTGGTGTGCTATTTGATGTTTCTCGTCATGTCTTTAAATGAGTCTGATAGCTAAACCTCCTCCTCTTTAATAATCACCTCAGAGGTCTGAGGCCAGAGGTAAAAAGGCCTCAGAAATGATTTCCTCTCTCTGGTGAGATGACATTTAGGTTAATGCTTCAGCATTGATTTAAATGTTTGTGCTCTTGGATTAACTCAAAGCTACATCCCTGCGTTTGGTTTTTGGGAAACCGTCACTGAATAATTAATTGGGAGTTTCATATACAATGACTTCAAAACATGTTAATGTCTTTGAGCTTCATTTTACTTGCTATATCATACAAGAGACCGTACGGTGCATCTATATTCACAATATAGCATGAAATAAAATGCCCTAATCCTTCTTTKAGCTACCACAGTGATGATAGTTATTCAGTCAGTGTTGTTCTTCCCAATAAGTAACACAATTTAACTTTAAGCATAAACAATTACACTACAAATTAACAAGCACCACTTATTACATAGTGTCAGCAGTAATCACATTACTCATTAGTTGACTTATGAGTTAATTTCCCATATCACAGCCATAACTTTACCTGAAGGACAACACAAGGATAGACACTCGGTCGTCCTTTTAGTTCATCTGTTATTGCAAAAACGAACTGTTATTTTTATGCCCCTAATGCCACCAGATGGAATTGCAGAAATAATGTTTCCAAACAGCAGATCTAATACAGCTTCAACGCTGTTCAGAAAACAGCTAGTACAATTTTGCAAAGCACCCCGAGCTAGCGTGCATGTGGGTCAAACGAATGAAAGGAATTTGTTGCCATAATTCCGACCGAAATAGCGTTTGTTGACAGTAAATATGTAATTCAAAACACTGTATTTTTTATAAGAACAGTAGATGTAATGGGATTACTGACAAACAAAGACTATGTAAGCCCCTGCTAACAACACAAAGAAATGCAATCCCTGATTATATGAGTCAAAACACAGTGTTAGGCCATTAGATCTTGTGTGAGGAAGTTTATCAGCTGTCCCTGTTATCATACTGTGCTACGGCAGACTGAGGCTCCACTGTCCCCTGATCTCAGATCAGTGAGGGTCCACTGAGGCCTGTATCAGTGAGTGAGAGCAGTGTTTTCTCAGCCTGCATTAATGTATTGCCCACTGATCTCAGCCTCTCCTGCGCTGCAGTGCAGGGCTGTTAATACACAAAAATGGGAGGGGCCTTTTTTGTGTTTGTCTCCGTGACAACACACACATTTTTTTGTCATTGCAAATCTCCTCAGTCCGATTGCAGACATTGAATGTATTGTTGACACGTATGCTAAACTTTGCAAAGCAATGCAATTGTCTGTTTACATGTTTATAGCATGCATTATAAATAATACATCTGAGCATGCATATAGTGGTATTTAAAGTAATTTTAGTATTTTTCTGTGAGCATTTGTCTGTCCACATGTATTTATAAATACATAAATATATGAATATCTCTCTCTTTTTTTAGTCAGATGTGCTAATAACATACAACAAGCTCAATTTAATATATTTTTTTTCATTTTATTATACGGCTTTCAATTCAAATGGGATATTAAACAGATTATCTGAAACATTTCACCAGAGGTGATTCTAATAAGAGATTCCAAGGCTTATTTAAAATGCACACAGCACAAATAAATAAATTCATGTATTTAAAAATAAGATGCTATACTATGGATGACACACACAATGCCTGGGAATTGCATAAGATGACACTACAAACGCCACACAAGCTGAGAGGCTCTGTGTGGCGTCTCTTTGAGTGTCAAGAAACGGTTGCCACAGACTAGCCTAGCAGCTGGAGCAACACAGCAGCTGCTAAAACAACAGACACATCACTCAGAACAATTGTTTAAAGTTGAAACAATTTCTGCTCTGAATTTCGTAGAAGTGGAAAACCTACAATTGACTTAGAAGTTTTAAACTGAAGTTCTACCCTCAGAAAGGGGTTTTGTTTTAGAGTAGGTAAGATTTATAAGCGTCTGTCTGTCTATAGGAGAGTTTCTCAGATGTAGATTAAGGGAAGCTGTCAGCTAAACTGTTTCAAAGGATTCGAATCGCCTGCGGTTACAGGAAACAACCAATGAAGCAGTCGGATGCCATGCTTGCACACGGTCACAAAAACCACAAGTGTAATTTATATTGCGTTTACACATCAAGCAGTTTCCAAAGCAACACACAATGCATTAAGGTTTTAAATTTCATCACTGTATGCAATCCTTCGGAGTCGAACCCATAACTTTTGCACTGCAAGTTATTCTCTACTGGGTGAGCTACAGGAAGCTAGACTTACAGGCAGTGATACGCTAATAGGGATAACTACACTAATCCACAGAAAAGTTATGGATAATTTATTAAAAACAGAAGTATTGTTATACTATCACAACTACCACACCAACTGTAATTTTTACAATTCAATAAACAAGAAGTTAACAACAACATGCATTTTTTAAACAAAAAATAACCAGTTTGTATATGCTTCTGTGCAAAAAATTGCTCTAAAAGCAATGGAATTTCGGTGTGATTCTATACCCACTCCAGTCTAGCTGCATTCCGGGTTTTTTGTTTTACTCTCCCAGTTTACTGGTGAGAAGAATTCCAATCCACACAGTTTTGCAGCAGCAGGAAACACCTCCCCAATCCAGTCAAAAATTACTCCACTCCTCGTTTTGCTATATTTACAGAAACTCAACCTCACAAAGACAGTAAAAATCCCAAGCGGTGCTATATTTACAAGAGCAGAACTAACTGTTGTGCAAGTAAAACAGGAGGTTTGTTTAGCAACCGTGCATCTTACAACTAATTATTTTGTTTTATGGTTTTTTTATGATATGAAGGGTTTCATCAAAGCACACATTGTAGGAATCGTTTCTGTTTAAACGTCACAAAATGGATCTCGAGAGAGAGAGAGAGAGAGAGAGAGAGAGAGAGAGGTTGCTTAACCATATGTTCAGAGGAGTGTTGTGCACTAGAGGAGCATCCTGGAGAGAGCTATCTGTCAGCAGGGAGCTGGGAGGGAGGATTTGACAGACACATTTATTAGAAATAAGATGACAGATGACACACAGCTCAAGAGGAGTAAAGGGATGTGTGGGGACTTCTAATTACATAAGAAGAGATATTTAAGAGTATTCATTCAGCCCAGTACGCCCTCACACCCCTGAAATTACTCATCAGGCTTCTAAACAGCCGGAAGTCTTTACCTCCGATTGTTAATGTTCCAGGTTCTGCTTATGCACTTWTTTTATTTCTTCAGYCTCTCAGTCAGTCCCTTTCTTTAGGTCACAGCAGCAAAGCATTGTGGGAACTCACACACACAGTGGCATCTAAGAGGCGCGCCTCCGGGAGCGAGGTCTGACAAATGCTGGGCTTAGTTCCGTGACTGGCTCCATGACTGCAGAATTACTTCAGCTCGGAGGTCCACTAGTTCAGAGAGACGCCCGATAAGTGTGGAGAGCCAAGCTGTAATGTGACATGGAGTTTCTGTCCTTCTTTCGTCTCCTTTTCTCTCTCACAGGACATCCAGATTAACTCTTACCAGTAAACCCATAAGTTTCAGGGTGAAACCTGGCTCATGAATATTTATTAGGTACATTGACTGGACAGTCTAGCAACGGTCTAATTGATATTAATAAGCTCTGTTTTCTCACACACACATACACACAAACACGCACACACACAGCAAGGTTGCTGGTGCAAGTTCCTCAGGGAACAAGCCACAAGCTGTTAACATTGTGCCCTTGAGCAAGGAACATGGCCGGTGGGATTGCCCTGTAACCAATTTTCTTGCTGCTATGGCCTGATAAAAAGGCCTGCTAAATTGCTAATAGCTAATTTGTATCACTATCTGATACCATCGCTGAACCATGTTACCGCCGCAGTATGGCATCATTTGTAAGCGACAGACACTTTTTTCCAAAGTGACACTTTCGCTGTCAGGATCAACCTGAGGTGAAGTGTCTTGCTTATGGCCACAATGGTGATGATTTGCAACCCTATTGGACATGCAACCCTATTGGTCACAAGTTTACAAGATCTTTAACCACTAAAAAAGTCAAGTATCAGTTGTCCTCTGTGTTATGTGCTAGTAGATCACAAAGGCAATAGAGGTTAATGTCTACTCTATATATGAAGTGTAATCTGTTCTGTGGCACTATTGATGGATCTGATAGCGATGCTAATGCATTAGTCAGGGAGTTGCTACAGGGCTGAAGTTATTTAGAGTTGTTCTACACACGTCTGTGTAACAAAGACCTGCTTAAGCATTTATGCAAAGCATCACAGCGGACGGCACTCTGTTTCTCAATGTGTAACAATAGTTAAACAAGTCAGTGTTTGCTACAAATGCTATTAAAACACAAACACACACATCTGAAATACTCTTCCTGCCATCTGGAGCCGTGCATTACTCAGCTGACACAACACCTACCGGAAACACAGGTTGAAAAAGATGAAATCTGCCATTTTTGCTCATGGGCGCTATAAATAATGAATATATAAAGACAACATTTATACATTGCATATATATTAAATATCTATATCTCCTCTTTCTTTTTCTTTCTTTCTTTCTTTCTTTCCATCTATCCATCCATCCATTTATCCATCTATCCATCTCTCTCACACACACGTTTTTCCTTCTACTAAGGCAATGCAGCCTCAATTAATATGTGCTATTAAAATTCAAAATTAACAAAAATTAAAATCCATATTAATATAAACGGATCACGCTTGCAGTCGGATCAAGCTTTTCTCATCCTTACATGTGCTCAGTATGTCGGCACAATAAATTCATCTCCAAAAGAATAGTCTATAAATAAATACCAGATGTAAACAGTGCAAATGTAATACAACACAAACAGAGCCATGCCACCCAGGCAATATGAAAATCATCCGTGGTCTCTCTTCTCCCTGCAATTGCTCAGACGGTGAACAGGCCTCTGTGTTATTGCTTGATTTGCAGCAGTGGAGGGGGTATATTCTCTTGCCAGGTAGACAGTAATAACTCAAAGCTGGCTCCCCTAGTGAGACTGATTTGATGAGATGCCGATGCAGATTCATTCTTTTGACGGAGGGCTCTGAAAACCCCCAAGAGGATCACGAGGGTTCAACTTTCATATTTCCAGTCAGACTGTGCCATGGGAGAAAAAACATATTTGTCCACATAAAACACTGTGATATAACAGAACATACATCTGTCCTCATTTATACATGCAAAGTTCCCACAGCAACGTAAATCCCAGAGAATGCACGTGCATTAAATGCATTTATGTAATGTAATGTAATGTAATGTGAAGCGTTCGTCAGGAACGCCTGCGCTGATGCCTGAGTGCTTTAATACTGGCATAAATCATCTTCCTACAATTAACTTATAAATTCCCCATAACAATTTGTGAGTCATTTTGACTAAATTGGGCAACAGAGGCTGCAGAAAAACCTGCGGTGACTGTTGTGGGGAACACGATAAACAACTGCACCAGCGCAGCAGGCGGCCACTGACCTGTGGATGGCTGACAGAAATTAAAATATGCAACCGTCCAGCATATGTGCATGTATTTCATGTCGGATACTTCAACAGCTTGGGCCACAATTCGCCCTGTATCCTCCCTCATTCCCTGGCAACTTGTATCTCAAACCCCGTTAAAGTGATTAAAATGTAATTTGTTCTGCAATGATGAAGATTCTGGTGACATGCTGCTAAGGTGAGAGGTGGTTTATCAGATGCTGCCGCATATGGAGCCCAGCAGCAACGCGGCCGGAAAAAACAGGTAGTGGAATTACCAGGGAGAAAACACAGGAGCGTCGGAGTGAGCAGGAGTAAATCAGTACTATCAAACACTTTCCATTTCATTTAAACCACTTTACTGTACCATAAAACCTCCGGTTATCCATGTGGGAAATGCCTCCCCAAGACCCTGATACATAATAAAATATGTGTCTTAAGAAGATTTAAACTGCTTGCCAAGCAAAAATCTGTAAACATTTAGCATATAACTACAAAACATACGCCGGGAAAAGGTTACGGCTTCCACATAGTGTTCCCAGGAAGCAGCTGAGCATCTAGTAGATATTTGACTGTTGGGTTTACTGAGGAGGAGGAGGGAGGAGTGTGTAGGTGGAGAAATGAGTGAGGTAATGTACGACTGCTGAGTCTGAAAATGCGGCCCTCAAATTTACAGTCGTGGTGAAGGGGGCGGAGACGTGGAGATTTTAAAAGATGTTTTCCAATTATGAAAGATCCTGCAAACAGGGTGGAGGGTAAATCGTGGACGCTTGTGTACTAACCCCGGTTTGTGTGTATGTGTGTGTGTGTATGTGTGCTTGCTAACCTCTGCGCTAGTTGATTTATACACCCACTAACACACTCCTGAACTCGTAGTGTGTAATTAAAGCAGGTCGTTCAAAACGAACAACCGTTCCACATTAGTTGCTCTCTCTGTGGATTTATTGTGGTGCGAGGTGAGGAGGAGATATGTGTACTAGCATGTTTGTTTGTGCGTCTTTGCTGTTAGCCAATGAGTTTTCTTTAACATCTAATCTAATACAGGACACACATCTGCAATTAAGAAATTTCACTATAAACGGTAATACTAATACTTCTTTGAGTACTATTCAAGTTGCATGACCAAATGTGACTGAAATATGCTATTCCTTTTTAATTTAGAAGCGCTATACTAAAAAACATCTAAGCACATCTGAGCTATGGAAGATTTTTTCCTCATAGTGGGTTGCTGTGTGCCGGTTGCAAGCGTCGCGTCGTGTCATTCAGCGGGGGGGCTGACGGTGTCGGTGTTATATGGGTTGAAGGACATTTCCTGCCTAGAAACACAACAATGTCTGGAGGCAAGTGAAGGCATCTCACAAATGAAAGGTTAGCTTTGGTGATTGTATGTTCTCTGACAACTGACATCTTCAGATAGCGAGTTTATTATGGTAGTTCACCCAAAACTAAAAATTCTGTCATCATTTATTCACACTCTTGTCATTCTAAACCAGTAAGACTTCAATCTTGAAATGGAATTGTAACGGAAAAGGCTGCCAAGACTTTCTTCAATAATTCAGCTTTTCTGTTCCACTAAAGTCACTCATATGGATTTAAAAGTTAAACATTTTATACGTTTTCTTGTACAGACACAATGAGATTCTTTTTGCACAGGGTAAATATATAAATTTGCAACAAAAAAGGCTAAACAGAAGTACATTAGAAAAAAGTCCCTGTAATTTAGTAGTTAGTTGTAAATTAAAGATAAGATTATATTAAAGTTCTTTTGTATAGAAATACAAAAGAACACAAACATAAACAAAAGTAATAGAAAAATCTAAAGACAAATAACAAAGACACATGAACAAACGGTCCAAGATACTGCGCAATATTACGTCTGTGTGCATGTAGTAAACCACAGAGACTGCTGAGGAAGTACAAATTTGTTCGTGTAAAATGAAAGACTCTGGAATATTGTGTGCCAGAGGCGGAAGCCGAGATGCAATATTGCAGATGTAAATATTACGAGGACGCATAAATCGTTAACAGTAAAGTACAAAATATACCGTAGAAACAACTGTAGTCCTTTACAGTGTGATGTAATTACAGAGTCAGACTGTTAGTATTGTAAAATATGAAATAAGGGCGAGGAAAATACCTGAAACATTGATACATGGTGACAGAATTTACATATTTGGGCAAACTGTACCTTTAAATGTACGTGCAGTATTTTAAAGGTTATTCCCCAGGTAGGATCAATAATTAAACCCACTCAGAAAACTAGCAACTGGGTGAGAAATTTGCTCTCAGAGAGAAAACTCATATTTAGCTCTATTTTTTACACTGAAAATTCAACATGAGGTAACGCTGATATAAGACTTGTTCTCCATTGACATTTACTCAAAAACACTTTTCTAGTCTGATAATTGCAGTCTAAGTCATTTAGACTGGAATGCGTTTCTGTCCGACATCTCACTGTTTTAATTCAACAAATCTGACACTCTCCTCTATTGTAATAGTGATGGAGAAAGAAAATGAGCTTTTAAGCTCCTCAAAAGCTGAAGTCAAAAGTTTGCAGCTGATCTTCAGCTGGAGAGACGCAGGTGTTTGATGATCCTGTCAGAAATATGAGGTGGTGTTATTTCACTCCACCGGCCTCTCACAAGGTGTTTGTTCTCTGTATTATAGGGTCAAGCAGTGCTAACAGGTACCATCTCAAATCTGTAAGTGAAACTATTTGTATAAAAGGATCTTTATAATTATGCTACTTAAACTAACTGACTAACTGTAGCTTTACACATTGCAACGATTAACACAATTAGAAGAAATGTAACATTACGCATAACATAAAGCTAAAAATTAGCCATTGTTCATGAATGGACACACACACATATGCGCACACACACAGACACACATACTCTATCTAGATATATATATACAGTTCTATACATTATAAAAACTCTGATATATAAACTTTTTTAGAACTTTTACAGAACTTTTAAGAAACTTTTTATAAAATGACTTCTATAAAATTAACAAAAGTGCACAAACATCTGATTCATCAGCCAGCATAAACAGTCGAGTCTGTCGTTTCTGCAGTAATCATCCTAATTTTAGTCATGCTCTGATCTTCCAGGAATCTGCAGATGCAGCCGTGACTCACCTGTCTGCGCAGGTCACGGGTTTTCTTGGTCATCTTGTCGATAGCTGAATTCAGCGGATCTCCTTTCTCTTTCCTCCCCGTCTGCAAAAGAAGTGGGCGAGGGTGAAGAGGAGAAAAACAGGGTGTTACTTGCGTTACATTATTGTCATTTCATGTCCTACATTCTCACACTCAATGCAAACGGAAAAACGTAACTAACAAATCAAGAGAGACAGGAAGTGTGACAACATTGTTGGTCTTCAGTTAGGTTTGGAGATGAAGGGTGAAGGTTTGGGGGAACCTGGCAGAGTCTGAAACCCTTAAGTGCCTGTAAAAAAAAAAGAAAAAAAAAGACGCAGCAGGGGTGAAATAAAGCGAGCGGCGGATAAAGCAACAATAGGGCCGGACACCAGCGATGATGAAAAGGTAAAAGCACTACAGAACACAGTACGAGATTTCTCAGACAAACTGACATGAAAGAATCTTCCGCACTACATTTCTTGCCTGTTAAAAGTCCTAGTCAGGTCTAAAAACCCCAGGGATTAAACCTGTTCAGCCTTACAAAACCACATCCTGAGGGGCGGTCGATGTAGCCAGGAGCTATCTGAAAGCAAAGTTCACACGACCTCTGTATTCTTTCACTTCTGTGCTATACAGTCAACTAAAGCTAACGTACAGTAAACTTGATTAAAACGAAGGCGCTTACATAAAACACACCTTTAACAAGAACCCTGTGGTACTTCTTTTATACTGCTTGCATAAATCAATTCCATTTCTGGTAGCCTTTGTGCACCTTAACCAATCTCTTATTCAATCTTCTCACAGTGTGACTTCAGAAAGGAAATTTGTACAGGATCACGCAGAACCGCAGGTGCTGAACAATAATGTGAATGCCCTTAATGACACACTCAACATTTGTGATGTAATACGTTTACAGTGTCACGCAGTTGGTACTTATGGGTGCAAGTTTGCAGCAGTCTTACGATTGGACAAAAACAGCAACTTGTAATCTGATTGGCTGGCTTTATACCACCTTTAGAAGGCATCTGGTTGACCATTAGACAAAAATCAGCAACTTGTAATCTGATTGGCTCTTGTCAGGCAACTAGATGGACAGATATTTTGAGCCCTGGGTCTGTATGCATATTTCAATAACGTTATAGTTCACACTGGTGTATTACTGCAACATAATCTCTTTTATACAAGCTACTGTAGCCCCTGAATAACACATCAAATCAAAGCAAACAGTTTATGTCAAACTGTATATCTCATGTTTTTCTTTAAAAAGAGTTTTTTGGTCAGAATAAGCCTCCGTGTGGACTAGACATTCATCTGTTACTCAAAGCTCTGACTATGCAAGACTAGTTTAGCACTTCATGCGTGTTAGCGGCTCTGTTTGCGTCCTATGATTGCTCCAGTGGCCGATGCCCTCAGAAACGGATTATTTTTCCCTGTCACTGAGAGCTGGTGAAATCAGCTTGGGTTGAGATGAGGACGGCTGCTCTTGTTAGCGAATAATTAAAGATTTTGCAGCCGGTGCGACCATCTCCCTCAGGTGCGATCTGCCAGACAGCCCACAGCCGGTTCCTGTGTGTCAATGACAGAAGAAAATTCCCGCCGTAGATGACAACATGTCCTATCTATCGCTCTCTCTCTTCAAGCAGCAAGACTGCAGGCTATTGCTCCATACAAACACACATAGTATCCTGTTAAAAATGAATGGCAAGGCTAAAACTGCTAAGCACTTACAAAAAGTTGCTTAAAATGCTACAATGGTCAGAATGTTCTGGAGTACAAGATTATGCAACAATGGTGGTTTGAGGGGCTATGAAGAGCACATGGAAATAAAATGAGAGCTGATAATTTTGAGGTCACACACACACACACACACACACACATATATATATGCTGGTGTCCTTCTAAAGGCTGACAAATTTATTTTTAACAGATTTACAACTTGAAACTTCAATCTCTCTTGGTGGAAAATGGACAAAAAATTATAGGGTTTTTGTCCCTCATGAAAATGCAGCTGATTGGCTGTGAAAACAAAGACACAACAGCTTTTATATGCCTGGCCTAAACATTCTGTTTAAATTAAAAAACAGTCAGCCAAAGGACCATAATGTTACCATATCTGTAATTGAATTTGCTTTCATCAGCCAAAACTTTCCGCTTCCAAAGAAACCTCAAACCACAGCAATTTTTGAAATAAACATGCAGCATGTGGCAAGCAAAATTAGACATACTTCTCACCCCAGTGAAATGTCAGTACTGGTCTAAATGAACATTATTCAAGCTATGTAATGAACTCTGTGTGAAGGTTTTGGGTCGGGCCTCGATTGATATTCAAAGCAGTCTGTTAATTAGGCTGTCCGCTTTCATTTGGGCGATGACCCTCAAAATGAATCCTGAATGCTGAAGCCACGCTAACCTTTAACGGAGGCCATTTTCAAAGAGTATCTTTAAAAACAGCATCTGAGATTTTTGTGGCACCGTGGAGTGCAATTACACCCCCACACGCGGTCCCCAACTACCTTCAGCGGCGCGAGGGAGAACGAACTAATTTAACCAAACTTTTAATGTGAATATCTGATTCAAAAATCGGGGTAAATTAATTAACAGATTAATGACTTTTCCATTGTACAGAAATAAAATCCAGCGTTTTCATTATCGTCAATGTTGACTAAAGGCACCTAACCAGAAAATTGCAAATCAGAAGCAACATCTGAAGCGGTAGAAACAGCCGAATTCGGTCTGAACGTTGTACGATTGCTCAAAATTAATGATCATGTTGCCAAGCAACCATCTCCTGGTGCTGCCTGGCTGTTATTAATACACAGGCGGCGCGACCTGTCTCACGTTAAACTGGCTGGTTCAATCAATATTCCTAAACTGGATGAACAGTCAAACAAACCTGTGGAATTTCGAATCACCAAACCCGATGGAATAAGACACTATCTGAGGTCATTTCCTCCGGTGCTGTGTGTCTGTGCTATTATCTATGCGTGACTCCAGCGCAAGGTTACCTAAAGACAACACCTGCACGATTACTGGAGAAACGAAGGGGCTCTGGTGTCTAAAACATGATCATTAGCCTATCAAAATAGAGAACACCCAACATATATGAGAGAGAGAGAGAGAGAGAGACTGCCAGGAATACAACATTTCACAGTGCCAAATATCTTCACAGTTCAAATATCTTTGGTTCATGAGTAAAGATGGCAGATTTAAAACTGTATGCTTCCTGTGTCAGCCAAACAACTGCACTGTGGCAGTTTTGCTTAAACATTCTTTGCATTTAGGTGAGGAAAACAGACCACAAAAGAAATGACGTTGCAGTGATGGTAAATATAAGGATTATAACTTGATTGTGTTTAATGCCGGTTTGTAGGACCACAGCAAAGTGGTAACAGAATACAACAGCATTTCCAACCCTCGCCTTTTAGCTGTGACACAATCCGTACAGTGGGATACATAGGTGTCCCAGGGCAACCCAACACGCTTCAACTCTGTGAAATGCCCTCATGTCAAGAAAATGATGCGTATATTGCCCTAATAGTTTACCCAACTCAAGAAATAATTTCAACATGTGCCTTATAACAGCAGATTGGATTTGGATCCAGTGTAACTGACTTAACACACTGACAGAGACACACTGAAATGTTTCCTTTCTACCACCACAAAGCTGGTTATTACAGCTACAAGTGGCTTAAATCCAAGTGATGTTATTCCAAAAAGCATTTAAGTACACTGTGCTTAAACAACAAATTCAGCCACAAAGTGTTTTTTACACTCTTGTCTTGAATTAAAACACAACCACAATCTACAACCACAACTACGGTCTGTGATCGGATGAAAAATGTTTTTTGTACATTTGTTTGTGTGAAAAAATTATACAAATTTGATACAAAATTATAAAAAAGCATCAATCCATATATTTACAGCTGTGTCACAGGTGACTGTTACTCACACAACACACAAGGAAGTCAGTATGACATCAGCACTTCCGATTACTGTAGCCAACAGCTTTTATTCTCCATTAGCTCCTGCTAAAGTGTGTATTAGCTCACACACAAGTGTATGATTATTTTTGCCTACTATGGTAAAGTGTTACTAATAAAGTTTCACTTACCACCCTTTGCTAATGCATTAGTTTGACAGAATTGTTTTTTTGCATTGTTCAGGGCTAATTTATATTTGCTCATTATCTGTTACCAAAAATAACATCCTACTTGCTTATAAAATATGGTAAAATATGACTATATAGTATATGTAGAAATTGCATGATGGACAAATCTGGCACAATTTTTGTTCATGGTTATTTCATTACAATAAAAGAATTAAACTGATTGTGTTTCTTAAGCTAGAAAGTTTGTGTCCTGTTTCGTTTTCATCTGTATTTCTCCCTGAGCATCAAGGTTAACGTGTTCTGTTGCTCTATATGTGCGCATCACTCGCCGGCTGTAAACATTATTGTTCCACATTAAGGGAAAAATTGCTTCAATCAAATGCAGGAGACATGAATGACCCAGAAGAACGGTTTAAAGACCGTTTCCTGCGCCAAACGCTGCCGCTAACTTCACACCACTTACAGCCAATTTAAATAGAATTACAGCCCACATCCCAACGGCCTTCTGGGACACTAAGGAGCGATATGACTATGCGAAAAGACCCGCACTCAAGGGAACAACTGATGTGCTGACTAACAAACGCTCTGAAGTCTTTGCTGTCATCCAGTCCATGACTTTTAATTCAATCGCTGAGAGAACCGTCGTCAATATCACCTTGTTGTTCTCCAATGCACAGATGTACTCACAGAACCACATCAACGGCATGAGTGACTAAGTGAGTTCAGCAAGAACTATATACTGTATATATATTCAATGTCAAACTCACTAGCACATTCAGGGCTCATTGACATTTTGTGGCTCCCATCGTTGTGGTACCCTGCAAAATTTTACTGGATTGAATGGAGACAAAAAAATGGGGAGGACTTGATATCTTTGGCTAATGCTACATTGCTACGTTGTTCATGCAATTTGTAGCTGACTGATCT
>JBAJNP010010152.1:0-16901 GCA_036877545.1 Yasuhikotakia modesta
GTGTGTTAAACTTTGACCGTGTGTGTGAGTGTGTGAGAACCGCACCTGACTGAAGACCCACACCAGCATACTGCTGTCCTGCATGTCCCTGAAGGTCACAAACATGTCATCTCCATTGATGAGAGAAAACAGACATTCAGACACCAGCGAGAGAGAGCGGAACTGAGGACACAAAAAATAAACACACACTTCCATTTACCCTCAGAGAATTGACAAATGTTGTATAAAGAGTCAATATTGGATACGCTGGGATGTACAAATGTGTTCCCAGCTTTGAATCTTGTTGGAGCTACATACCTTAACATGATATGGTCCCAGCACAATCCACCCACAGAAACAATAGCCGAAATAAATCACAGCCACACAGCAGCAGAAGCGAATCACACTGGGAAACGCGGCTCGTAATGTGATGATGAGAATCTGAGATGATGTAGAAACCAGGACATAGTTTAAAACTTCCGCTAAACAGATCCACTAAACAATAAAACTCACTGGTTCTGTGCGTGTGTTGATCTGAATAAAGTTACAGTTAAAACTAGATGTTGGAACACAACTGTGTGACACAGCAGTTTATATACCCATCAGCAAGTTTCTTACGTTGTACTTCTGAAAGAAGGTGAGGTAGCGAATAACTCCAACCCAAACCAATAACGTCGAGGTTCCCAGGAGAATCCCACACTCATCGTAAGACGAGAGGTTCTGAGGGTCAAAACACGTGAAACACACATCAGAACCGTCCTGCAGACTTGGTTCTTTGCTAGCATCCACAGAAAGCTAACGTTTGTAAACCTGATGATGTCATCAGTACCCGACCGACCTTTAGCTCGATGCCGATCTTGATGATGGAGCCGGTGATGGTGAGAACATCACTGATGATCAGCAGAAGATACCATCCGTTAATAAACTCCAACCTATCTCCCCAACAGACGTCACGCTTCAGAGATCTCCTGAAATACGCCACAAACTCCTGAAGACAAGATGTGAGAGAAAAACATTATTCTCGTGTTCAAATATATAATCATTTGCTACTGGATGTGAAATTGTTCGGCGTGTTTTACGTTTTGAAGCATGACGCCTCTGATGATAGACCGACCACAGAGAATGAGAGAGAGAGCACAAAACACTGCCACAGCCACATCAAACCACACGCGAGCATAGCTGTCAGCTGAGAGAGAGAGAGAGAGTGAGATTGGAGTGACAGTGCTTAGTATTTATTTGAGTATTTACAGCGTTGGCTGTTGCAGAACTTTAGAGGGCGAGTCGTACCGTGTCCAAACACACTCGGGTCTCTGCATTCTGTAATAGAGGCTTGATTATGAAGACTGATCTTAACTTTACCGCTGTGGGCTTTATTATCCAGCAGAATCTGGCCAAAAACATTTATAAAACAATGTGATCATACAAACACGTGTTTTCTATATAATAAATATACACACATATTTGACATCTATGCTGTCACATGTAGTCTGTGTAATAATTCTGTTTGTATGTAAAATCGTACCGTAATGAAGAAAGTGTAACAGTCTGGAATTTCATTGTGTATAATCGTCTGCAGGTTTATAGCCTTCAGCTGGAATGTGATGGTGACATTAATGAGCCTGAGGAGAATGTGTTAAAATTAATTTACTACACCGGCTATGAAAACTTCATAATAAAAGTCCCATTTAACATACTTCTGAAACCTGAGGGTAAAATTCCTGTAGTCACGGTCCAGATCTGCAGTGGGGGTGGACAACGGATTCACTCCAACACACTCTACAAAATAACAAAAAATCCTCTGAAAAACGCTCGAGCAACCATGAACCAGGTCAATCTCAACAGCTAAGACTCAGAAAGAGACATTTTTTAAAAAAAGATGTGAAAAGTACAATTAGAAAGTGAGTCACATGGTTAAAACAACTGACAAGCAACTGAGAAAGAATCTTCAAGATTAAACTGAGAGTTAAAGTTTGTACAATTAATTCATTAGTACAAATAAGAAAATTATTTCATAAGTGCTAGTAAAGAAATATTTCATCCTGTGCAGCCATAACCATGTATGTCTCATGTGTTTATTTTCAGTTTGTCTGATCATCATCAAACATCGTATGAAACAGGAAGAAGCCGAGCGCTCACCTGTGACCACCTGTGGATCAATGCTGAAGGTGTCATTAGCCGGATCGATCCGGCCCTTCTTATAGTACTGCTGACAGAGAGACAGAGCGCTGCCATTCACACCAACACCATAAACATACGCGTAACCTCCCACTGTTGTCTGTGGCAACACCAGATACTGGGAGACAGGAGAGAAATGGCATGTTGTTCTTAAAGGAACAGGAGACATTGTATGGTGAGGAATTATCACACGAGTGCATGAGGAGTAACACAATACCTGTTCTATTGTGTAGAATATGTGATCATAAACGTCACTCTGCTTATACGCCGCGAGCCTGTCTGAACCATCGTAGCCTTTGAGGAACAGGTGTTTAAACGTGGCTGTGTTTTCCTCCTTAAACGTCACCACCATCTCGTTGCTTAAGCCAAAAAGCACCAGCTACAGAGAGTGAGAGAGAAACTGCAGGTTACTTCAGACGAGTTTATTGTTGCTTTACTTGTTTAATATGGCAACATTGATTCAACCGGTGCTGTGAGTTTGGGGCGGACAAACTGTTTTGTAATGGGAGACGTAGACGAGTGTGTTTGGGAAACCTTAAAGGTTAATTATGCAGATCTGTTTATTGCAGCAAGTGGTGTACAAATCACACGCTACAACAATAAACAATGTTGAAGTTTTTCTAAACTGGACTTCGGTGTCATGATTTTGCTGTAAAACTGATCCTCTGAGCCACAACAACTGCCTGTAACTGTTAACAGCACTGGGTTTACAATCTGTGGGTTCAGTACAAACAGATTCACTAAAAGACAAGTACCTGTATAGTTATTATAATGATCTTTAGAATCTGCAGACCCAGTTTAAAAGGTTTTCGACCTTTGGCTTGATACTTTTCACAAGGACTCATGAAGAAATATTTTAACTTCCTGCGTAGCGCATCTTCTTCTTGGTCAGAACCCATCCAGCCATCCGCCACCGGATCCGGATCCGGCCCGGAACTGCTGTAATCATCCCTGCAGTCGTTTGAGCCACAGAGAGTCACAGGAAACAGTTTATCCTCTTCTGAAAGAGAATAAGTCAGACTTCTGAAGTTTACTGCCTCTCTTGTCTCTTAAAACAAACTTATACAGAATATAAGAACATAAGGACATTTTAAATAAGATGAATAATAAATAATGATATTTTCATACTTTGACTACAAAGGAGCAAAGTTTAAATAAAATAAAAACAGACTTTTAAAACAAAAATAAGAGTCTATGCATCTAATCTATTATTATAAAGATAAAATGCAAAACATTGCAAATGTGCTTCATAAACTGGACTATTACTAAACTTTCTATTCTTTATTAAAGGAACTACGTTTAATAAACACAGATTATAAAGACAAGCAAGTCTAACATTTATTCTACATTGCAAGCAAACAACACAACGCACTTAAAACGCATCATCACTGAAAGCAATGGACGCGTCGCGTTTGTCGCGTCGCGTCGCGTTCACTCACCGGAGCGGTTGGTTTCATTCTGGTCCGCTGCTGCCATGTCAGGGTGTTGAAATCGCTGGGAGAGGCTGTCATTAAAAACTTAATAAAATAAATAACCTAATATATTTATGCTGTTGTTATGGACAGACGCTTCTGTCGTTACTTCCTGTATGTGACGTCATGTGACCGAATCACGTGACCGACTCTAACCTGCACAACACTGTCCTGCAAAGTCTGTGAAGTAATTTGGCAGAAATTATTGTAATTATCATTAAATAAAAATGCAAGTGTGATCAGACAGATGATATTAATGATAACAGAGTCTATGGGCTGATAAATGGTGTTTGTTATTATTATTTGACAGTAATTTAGACAGGCAGAAAAGGAAACGTGTCATTGTTTAAAGATGAATCTGTTTAATATCCAGATATAGCATGACAGCTGATTTTCCAGCTCACACACTCACATGACACCATGAATGAACAAACTGGGGGAGAGAATGACTGTTGACTCTCTTTGGTCTCTAAAAATAAGCAGATCTGTGCATCTGAACCCAGTTTAGCCTCCAAACAAAATCTAGTACAACACTGTAGAATGAAACAAACACTTGGAGTTTACATGCCTCCAATCTACTGTTATAAAGCTAAAATGAAAAAGTGTCCAGGTTTCATATCTGTCAACACAACATACACACAGTTACACGCCGTCTTGTTTCTGTAATGTAAACAAAACAGCCTATTCAACACTGTTGAATAAACAACTTTATTACTGTGTTTAGATGGTACATTTGTTTACAAAACATCAGGCAAAATAATAATCTTCATGCATGTCCCTCATAACAACTTTTACTCTGTAACATTACTGGATTAGAGTCTGTGCTAATGTGGTGTGATACGTCTGTTTGTTTATAAAGCAGGACTCCAGAAAAGAGATTCGTCTCTAAGTCTCTATCATCACTAAACACCAGATCTTCTATCTCCCATCGAGAGCTTTATCACGAGCAATAACTGCCTCATCAAACTTGATCATAAGTGTTGTTCCCTTGTGCCAGTGAACCGTTACTTTGGCTGGGAAGCCGCTGTGGGTTAAAATTGCCTCCACGATTCCTCCCGTAAAAGCTGCACAGTTTAAAGTGCTGTTTTCTTTGGGCACTGATATGTAAGCGTTTATCAGTGGTTCTTTTTCAATGATGTAGTAAGTTTTGTCGTCATCATTGGCTTGTTCCAGTTTATCAGCTTCCTTGCCGAACAACGCTTTCCACACGTTTACCTGGGGCGACAGAGATGTTATGAGATGTTATGAGATGTTACAGGTCATAACCTTTAATACAATGCAGAACATATGACAGAAATACCTTAATAAAGAGAAGGATGTTTAACACTTTGGTCTCTCTTTTCCCATTTTTCTCTCTCATCACAAGGACATCCAGGAGACTCGCTCCAACACCTTGACCCATGTCAGCGAGGCGGGCCTGGAGCTCGGACACCGAGTACACGCGGCTCTGGCAGTACTGCACCATCTCCGAGAACAGCAGCGCGAACGCGCTCACGCTCACCTCCGTCTTGGGTCGCGCGAGCGCGCGCTCCAGGATCGCGGATTTGCCTCGCGTGAAACGGACCTCCATCGCGTCCAATAATGAATGAACGACAGCGGCCTGAAACGTTTTGTGTTTTGTGTTATTAACTCAAAAATGATATTTAAGAGAGATTTTACGAAACACTCAATAATGCAAAACCTCATGTTATTGGTTGCGGTTATTATACAGGGTCTTTGGTCACACTATGGGATTTTCCCATCGCACAGAACAGGATGCCAGGATTAAAATGCCGGATGTGAAACGTTTAATGGTTTAACACATGAATGCAGGTTATGATCTTTAAACGACACTTACCTGGTGTTTTGTGTCGCAGGTCCGGATACGTGAAGCCGCGGCGACTACAGACGCGCATCACTTTTCAAAATAAAAGCACGAGAGGCGACAGTGAGACATTTTAATGACATCGTTTCGGTGATATAACATCTCGTGTTGTAATTTATTCCGCTTTAAGTTCATGAAGTTCACAAATCTGATTTTCCAGGAGAAATTACTGGAAAGTTACTGTCTAGGTTTATGAGTCCTAATGAATATAAATATACTTACATTTTACTAAGTGTTGTTAAAATCTCAGAAATAATTATAAACGTTTTAAACCATAATGTTGTTGTTGCTTTCAGACTGGCTTATTCATTTGTGACTTGAGTCCATTTGTGACTTGAGTCCATTTGTGAGTGAAGTTTTGTGAAAATGTGCCTGTGTGTGTTTGGGTGAGTTTTGCTCAGTTTTAATGGGAGAGCATTAGGTCAACAGCTGTAGTGTGTGTGTGTGTGTGTGTGTGTGTGTGTGTGTGTGTGTGTGTGTGTGTGTGTGATACTGTGTTGATGTTATATTTGTGCCATTGTGTTACAGAATTTGCTTTGTGTTGATTTAGTCCTGCTGTGAAGACAGATGGTGATGCAGAGTCTCGTGGGGAGAGTGAGTACGGGATCATTTTGGGAAGTGTCATCATGTGACCCTTTACGTCACAGACGTTTCCATGGTTAAACCCAGTGGAATGACACCGTCTGGTGCAGGAAAAAGTCATTCCATAACATCAATTAAATGCCTTTTTAACAAACAACACACTTTAATATAACAACTTTTAATATAACAACTTAATATAACAACTTTTTTTCAATCATTTTAATAAGCAATAATTTCCAGGTCATGTTCCAGATCACATTTTGGAATCTTCTTGAAAAATCTTAAAAATATGTTCTAACATATTTATACTGTGCACAAGTTTAATGTGTTTCTCATTTGTAACTTATTTACAAGTACAATGATATAACTTAACTTACAATTGCATCAAATCTTTTATAAGAGAATACCAGATAAAAATGTGAATGAAACAAGAATAATGTTCTAATACTGTTCCAATAGTTTTAGGTTCTAACATTGTTATTCAAGGCCCTGGAAGGCTGTTAGCTATTTATTTATGTCAGTGGCTTTGAGTCAATCCCATTACATTTGGACTGTCTCACACAGTCTCTTATAAAGGTGAGTTAATCATGATAAACGTGGTGCACAATCATATAAAATCACTGCATTCATAATAACATATATGAGTGTAAACAAATGAATTGAATTGGAGGTATTTCAGTAGAGAAACTCCTCAGATCATGTTCTCGGAGCATCACAAATTCTGCCATTTGGTGATATGAAGAGAGTGGGTGAATGAGACAGTGGAGCTTCAGATGAGAAGAATGGAGAGAATGTGAGTCTAGCACCCACCACTTCCCCCCTCATTCTCCTGCGTCTCTGCTCCAGTAAACAGGCTCACAGGTCAGTAATTCTATATTTAAGAGTTTATCTATAGATTTTTTTATGCTAATCAAATGCATTCCTAAAAACTTGTACATTGAAATTCTACACTTGTTTTTAAGAATGTCTCTTAATATCTACAGTGTTAGTAAACAAATGCATTATTTTGGTACATTTTTCCAAATCCAACAGACTTGGGCTACAATGAACCCAACGGATCTAGAACCCACAGAAAACATAATACCTACCGGATCTGTATCTCCAGCAGAGCTTTCTGCATCATCTCTTTTTGAGACAACTTCTCTTTCCTCAGCAAGACTCTCTCCATCTCTTAGTCCTTCATCATCATCTCCATCTCGCCTCTCACCGTGTTCGGTCCCGTTATCTACCTCCCCTTCTCGCCTCAGTCCATCTTCTCATTTTATTTCATCTTATTCTCCTGTTCGTTTGTCTCCATCTCCCACCAGCCTGTCCTCCTCTCACGAGCCTCTTTCCTCTTCTGTCATCTGTAAAAAGCCCATCCAAATTTCCTCCTTCAGTCAAACTGGGAGAACTTTGGAACAGCAGAACCAGATTTGTTGTTCTCCACCCAGGTATGTTTTTCTGTCTGCATCTCATTTCTCATTTTAATAAAATCAAACCTTTCACCTTTATAGTCTTTAGAAAAGATCTAGTCTTCTCTTTACAAAATGATAAAATACAGTTATTTATTTTGTAGTAATTGTTTGCATTTTTAAACTGTTTTTTACATTGTCACTTTAATGTGTCTGTTTTATATATATTTTTTCCTCATCTGGGTCCACAGCATCATCAGTACAGTGGATGCAGTGGATCAGAATTTGCCACGTCTAAAATCAGATGAAACCATTTCTCAGTTAGAGTCAAAAACAAATGAAAACTCATCTGTCCCTGTTGAAAATAACAAGCCATTTTATTCACTTAGTGCTTGTGATAAGAACTGGTCAGAGGACAGTAAGATATGCAGATTTAGACCCATTTCATCCCCTGAGAGAAGCATCAGATCAATCCCTATAACCAACACAACAAACACGCAAACTGGTCTGAAACCAGATCAACTATTCAGACCTCAACACCAGGACACAGTAACTAAACTAAACTCAGACTGCAGTGAAGTTACCAAGCCAGTGAAATTTGAAGGCTTAAGCCCTTGCATATTAAAGCATGTTGGAAAAAGTGCAAAAAGGCCGCAGACTTCAGCTAGCTATCAAAAGAAGCGCCAATCTCAGGATCCGACTCTGGTTAGAATCCGGCTAGGCTTGATTAAAACAGGGAGGATCGTAAATGCTAGTGCGCAGATCAAGCAGATCGCTGAGGAGAACAAGCCAAAAGTTCAGACTGGACCTATGGCTGTGGAAAAGCTACCAGTGCCTGTTCATTCTAAGTCAGGGACAGCCAAGCAGATCTTAAGACCTACCTCAATGTGTCAGAGCGATCCGAAACATCCAGACCGCAAGAAGAACCTCCCACCAGTTTCAAAGGAAGAAACGAGGAAACTAACTCCACCCAAAGTGACCACAAACCAAGAGGGTGTTTTTGCCAAACTGGACAATGTAAGTTCTTTAGCAGAATACAATGAAGTGATGTCAACGACCTCATCTAAAAGGCCAAACGGACCTCCCACCACTGACAGTTCTGAAGAGCTCAAAACCAAGATAAACACCACCCGTCTCCACCAGTCCTGCAGTAATGACAGCTTTAGCTCCATACCAAAGATCAGGCTTCAGTTAACAGGTTCAGAGACAGACACTTCCATCAATACATCACATTATACAACAGGTCAATGCAGCCGGATGAGCTTCCAGTTCCCTTTGAAGAACCCCAGATCACTCACTGAATGCGGTCAGCTGAGCAGAATGTGCAGACCTGTGATTAGAAGAACATCTGACAGGACATCTGACAGCAGACCTACATACTTCACATCTTCTCAAGCATGGAGAAGAGTTTCATCTTCCTCAAACCAAATGGAAAGAAATGTTAGCAATGCAACCCAAAACAGATGCACCTTCTCTGATTCAGATTCCTCTAAATCTTCTTCAAGTGAGGCAGATCACAGATTATCACGCAGAAACAGAGGCTCACGGTTACACAAAAAGTGTGTCACTAGCTGTCGAATGAAGTTCGTTGGAGGGGAGAAACATAATGCGGCAGACCTGCTCTGTACATCATCTACAGAAACCACAAACACACACACCAGCCCAGTCACAGAAGCTGAGGCGGATAAATGGATTCCCCGGTGTGTGTCCACCTTACAGCAACAGCAAAAGCCTGGATCCTCATGTGACACAGAGAGAAACAGGAATACAGCATCTGAACAGCACAACAATACAGATTGTGGCAGATTTCAGGCCACAAGTCCGGTCCAGATAAAAACACAAGAGGACCCCCCACCAGTCCAGCCATCTGTAGTCACAGAGATGAGAGGTGGACCTGCGCTAGAATCTGGTCCAGCAGAATGTGTGTCTGCAGGTGAGTGCAAACCAAATAACTTTAATCTAAAGGCAAAATCCATTCAAAACATTGTGTTGTTTTAAGTGTATGATATTAAAAACAAAACAACACACAGTATTGCAGTGTATGTTAACAACATACACATATAAAATGTCATTTATCATAAAGGTGCTTTATTTTTCATTATTGTTTTTTTATTATTGTCATCATTCTCTAAGTGAAAGTATAAAGAGTTCAAGGACATGATTAGACTGACGTCATCATGTGAAACGTTTAATGCATAGTCAGTCTGATAAAACGTGTTGCAGATTAGAGGTTTACCGTATGTCACCGTGAGTTACTGTAGCTGTAGGTAGAACATTGCGTTAGCAGCGCAAAGGTCGTGGGTTCAACTCTCTGGAAGCAAATTTACTGCCAAAATGTATTTTTGGATTAATGCAAAAATGGTTTAAATCATCTGCCAAAATGCATAAATGTAAAGAGACACAAACACAGGGGTTATTTAACATACATCACGATGTACGGTGTCCGCTGGAAACTCTCTGTCTTATCACCAAGCGCAGGCCTGTCTAACACAGAGAGATAACCAACACTCAACGGCGCTTTACTGTACGATTCAACAGCTCAAAAACTCCACATGTACACAGATCACATGAGACAGACAGGCAAGACACTACAAACCCACAAAATGTGAGTAAGTTACAGTGACAAAGTGTGAACAGAAATGAACGTTTTGTTGTTTTGCAGTACTTGGGAGTTTCTTGGGAAAGTAATTTTTTGTGTGAAACACATTTGTGTGAGACTGAACTTGTTTTGTTTTTCATTAAGAGTTTTAACCGTGTTCAGTGATCTCTGTTTAACAGGCGGATGGAGATGAAGGGTGGAGAAGCAGCGTGTTGTTTCAGAGCATGTGTGATTTTGATGAAAGCATTTGTTGCCTTTGAATAACGTGCACTGAGGTACAAAATTAAATTAATTTGAACACTAAATACAAAGCATTTAATTCACTAAATACACTGTTAAAATAGTCACATGTCACTTGTATGATACAATACAAATACTTATTGGTCACCCAAAATCCGAAAGGTTGCCTTCAGTAACAAACACAGATGGTTTAATGACACATTTACTTTATCGCATGCAGCACAAATATCAAACATCTCTGTGATCCAAACCCCTAATTCTGGCTGGACCCGCGCAGTGCGCATGCGCGCTGCATCCCCGTCTCCTCGTTAGTTTCCTTGGTAACGGCAGAAAGGGTGGAGGAAGGGATGAGGGGCATCAACCCGCGAGCAGAAGAAAGAAACGAGAGCGGTACTTGGACACGTTATCATTTCCTAACCAAAACAAAACTATTGCTTTGTGATCTATTCATTCTTCACGAATCAACGCGATTTAAACGCAGAGGAACAGATACAGGAAATCATTTAAACGTCCTGCGATCGATACAACAAGAGGAATCGGTGAGCGAGAAAGGGTTTCCTTTAATGTAAATAAACACTGGATGTAAATAAATGAAAGATATGTTTGCATGCATCATAAATCTTCATGCATTCTCCGCCTTTTACTCAAAAAACGCAAAAACATTCAAAACGCAAAAACACTCGTTGTTCTCAGTATGAAACAGATGCAAAACATATATGATGTGTTTATGAAATATCAGATGAAGGATTTGTTGGGTGGTTTTGAAGCAACTCATTATGTCATTATTTGGTTTATATGCGGTTAATGTGTGGAGGAAACTTGGGCTACAGGGGAGAGTCTTTCTAAAAACAGATGATTCTGTGATGTCTGATGATCTTTGTGTTGTTTCTGCAGTTTATTGTTCTGTGTTCAATACTTGCAGTCTTGCAGATGCGATACATTTGTGTACTCAGAGCACCACTCATGTGTTGTCTTCATGCGTTTATTAACACTGACTTTTTCTCACAGACATGTCAGAAATTGTCCCCCCTGAGGTGAGACCCAAACCTGTTTTTCCCACCAAACCGTGTCATGTGGCCACAACTCCCAACATCTCCTCACCCCAAGGAACAGGGCTTGAGGGTCAAGCCTCAGGTCGAGGGTCTGCCTTGCTTGGATACATTGGTATAGACACCATCATTGAGCAGATGAGGAAGAAGACGATGAAGGCGGGCTTTGACTTTAACATCATGGTGGTTGGTGGGTGGAAGAGCCGTCAAGTTTGTTCATGTTGTTTTAATTCATCTTTTCTTACCAGTTATTAGTTGTACTTTCTCCCTCTGTCTCTCTCTCTCTCTCTCTCAGGTCAGAGTGGTCTAGGTAAGTCCACTTTGGTGAACACTCTGTTTAAGTCACAGGTGAGCAGAAGAAACACAGGCTGGAGTCGTGATGAGAAGATTCCAAAGACTGTTGAGATCAAATCTGTCTCACATGGTAAGAGGGCCGTCATGTTGATCATGTGACTTCTAGACATTTAGTGCTGTAGATTCAGAGAATGTTGATGCTGTTTGCATCCATTACTGAAAGCTTTTAGCCGGTGGTTTCTAAAGGGCAAGCTGTCCAAAAATAAACTACATGGGCTAATTAAGAAAGACTCGTTTGCTCTGGTCATCAACACACCAGTGCTTCTGACATTTATGAAACATTAAGTTTATTTCCAGCTATATACAGAGAAACAAATGCCACAGACAGGCAATAACTTTGAGTAAGATAGCCTGTAATGTTATTTATGTCCCCTCACATTTAACAGCAGAAATGGGTGTTTGTAGGACAGCATCTAGTCTGATGCATGTTGTGCCCAGAGTAAGTGAGACATACTGTGATGATGGCCAGTGATCTGAGGTATGAGATCAGCTGGCTAGATGAATAGTTTGTAATGAATTCACGTGGTGTTAAGAGAGTGATGTGAGCGTGTGCAGACTGGTATATAGAGTCAGGAGCAGCGGCGTCTGTGTGACTGTGATTGTTGTTGATTTTGTAGTTATTGAGGAAGGTGGGGTGAAGATGAAACTGACCGTCATCGACACGCCAGGTTTTGGGGACCAGATCAACAATGACAACTGGTAAGATGTCTTAGAATTTAAATGATCATATATCAGCTTAAACAAACGTATTAGAACTTCATTTTTATCATAGGATGAAATAAATAAGCTGTATACATTGTGCACATTTACTGTTTGTTTGTATTTCTAGCTGGGAGCCCATATCCAAATACATAAATGAACAATATGAGAAGTTTTTGAAGGAGGAAGTGAACATCGCTCGCAAGAAACGCATCCCTGACACCAGAGTTCACTGTTGCTTGTACTTTATATCTCCAACTGGACACTCGTGAGTTAAAACTGAAGCTCCGTTAGATACCGTTTAACTTTTATTTGCTGCTGAAAATGAAACACTACAAAGATTAATAAGCTGTAATCGATGGATAGAGGACAAAAAGTGTGATCTGTGGTTGTGGAGTGTATTCATAACACAATACTTCAAAATTAAATATATTTTATTTGTCAAACTTAAATGAGGCAGCTGTGGTCATTAAGACAAGCTACTGTTGTTTAAATAATGTGTGAATGTGCCTCACTCAGTAAGTTACACAGATATGCTGGATTAAACTGCAGTAGTGAAACGAGGATCTCTGTAGAGATTCGTAGATCTCTCTCTACGAATCTCTGTTGCCCTGTAATAAAATCTTCTCCCATCCATCTATTAATCATCTCACTTTCCCCTGTGTTTCTCTTCTCAGACTCCGACGGCTGGACGTCGAGTTTATGAAACATCTGAGTCGTGTGGTCAACATCATTCCTGTCATCGCAAAATCTGACACTCTCACTCCTGAGGAGAAAACCGAGTTTAAACAGCGGGTGAGAATGAAGAGAGCTTTAAAGATGTTAAAGTCAGTTTTCGTGCACAGATTCACTTCATCTTCCCATAATTCCCTGCAGGTGAGGAAGGAGCTGGAGGTGTGTGGAATCGAGTGTTATCCGCAGAAAGAGTTTGATGAAGACGTGGATGATAAGAGTGAGAATGATAAGATTAGGGTAAGAGCTCTGTAGTTTCTCTTGTGCGGCTTTAATGTGTAGGTGTGTTTCAATCCAATGAAACGTTTCTTCAGGTCACACTACAAGCAGGACAGATTGTGAGCTCAGTGACTTTTAAACTAAAAAATAAAACTGTGAAGTTTGTTTCTCACAACTGTTTAACCAGCAATGAGGTTATTTGGAGAACAAAAGGAGGCAGGTGTCTAAAGTCTGCAACCACAACTCTCAATACATTTCAATACATTTCTCAATATTCTTTATGACCAAACATTGAAGACTACATTCATTTCAGCTCTAGATTGTAACTGCAGGCCAACAGTTATTCTGAGAGGAACATCTGATGCTGTTATAGTTCTGTTTATTCTTTCTGACTGTTACACTGTCATGCATGTAACTGTTAGTCTCAACTCTCTCTCATTCTTCATCTCTTTATCTCTGACGCCCCTCATCTATCAGCCGCTGTGTTTTCACATGATGTGTCTCATGCCACGTGTTTATTACAGGAGGTGATGCCCTTCGCTGTCGTAGGAAGTGATAAGGAGTATCAGTTCAATGGTAAACGAGTTCTGGGGAGGAAGACTCCATGGGGAATGGTGGAAGGTGAGTGTTTCTGGTTCTGTAGTTTTACCTTCACAACATCAGCTCTTTAGTTTTCAAGTGTCTTTTCTTCTCCCTGCAGTTGAAAATCCAAGTCACTGTGAATTCTCCCTGCTCCGCGATTTCCTGATTAGGTGATGCATGAAACTTTATTTATTTATTGGCTGTTTTAATTAAGCTTTTGGCCCTCAGGATTAACGTTGCACAATGATGTCATCACATGCTCAGGTCTCACCTACAGGACCTGAAGGAGGTCACTCACAACATCCACTACGAGACGTATCGTGCCAAGAGGCTCAACGACAACGGAGGTCTGCATCCCATCACCTCCGACACGCAGGAGAGCAACCTGTAAAGAAAACACAGTGAGAAAGCCGGACAGAAGATCACAACGTTTCCTCTTGTAATAATTCCGCTGTGCATGCTATGAAGATTTAATTGCTGTGAAGGTTTTGTCTTCAAACTCCCTTTAACTCCTCATGAACTTGTCTTCTGCACAATCCTCCAAAATTAAAAAGCCTTTCCCAGTGCAGTGGGTGAGATTACAGGAACACGTGAAGATAAAGAACTGCCTACAGGATTTTTTAACTGTGTACAATTTTGTCTCCACTTTAAAGTATGACGTCTTTTGATCTCTGTCAGAACCTCTGGTACACACCTTTGGGCAGTTTGATCTAGTTACCCGGGTCGGCACACAGTTACCCGGGTCAGCACCAAGAGGTTTGCAGTCTGCAGTTTATGGGCCTTATTTATTAAGACATTTAACACATTTACCAATGCAAGAATTCCTATGAGTCTGGTCTTCTCACAGAAAGTGTTTAAATCAACGTTTTTGGTCTCTTTGAGGTTGATATAGAGGTTTAGATTCTCTGCAACTTTTTACTTTTGCCATCTAACTCTGCCAAAGCAAGTCTCAGAGGATTCTGTATTGACTTACTATATCCCTACAGGTCACTACAAACAGGTGCAACCGTTTCATGCAATGATTCAATTTATGCAATGATTGACAGCAGCCAACGTGTTTACATTGTATTTTTAGCCATTACAGAAGCGGCCAATTAGAAGTCAGGATGACACTGAAAGAACGCTGATGAAAAATGTTCGGTGCCTTTTGAAAATCAAACTTTTCAGGGGTTTCCTTCAGCAATTTCCTTCAGTTTGTGTGGACACCACATGTAGTTGTGTGTGTTTGTGTGAATGAGTACACGAGTTGTGTAGGTTTTCCATGATTTTTGTTTGTTGTTACCATGACTTTTGTAACTCTTAACTTACCACAGCCAGTGTGTGTTTTTTAGTGCCCTTGTGTGCCAATATTTCCATCTCTGTGTGTAACTAATCTCACAATCTCTCCTACAGTACATTCATCTCATCACAGTGGCTTTCATGATCTCTGCACAGGTCGACAAACTTACATCTGCACATATCTGTTCACAATGACCTTAAATCAGTTCACCAATCACTCATTTCTTTCTTGTATCACGTTTTATTAATGCTGGGTTGGAATAATACAACTTTGAACTGAATAATTATGCAACATTATTTATATATTGTATTTATGTTCTATTTATTACAGTACTTATGTTTTAACTTAATAAACACGTTTGACAGAAATGCCCTTACTGTCTCATCTGTAAACAAAATGAATGCGTACGTTTGCAGTTTGCAAAACTCCCATATTTTGTAAGCAAAATGGTCTTTTCTGCGTTTTGCACAGTTTGCATGAGGAGGGCGCTGTAAGCCAGCAGAATACATTGAATCCGTATTTAAAAGCGCCGCTGGGTGGCGTGATGTTGAATCGTGAATCCGGATCCGTCTCGTTCCGTTCACACGGCGGATCCGTCGTGCATTCGGATCACCCGACGCTCACAAACGCTGTAATTGACTGTCATTGTAATTCATGGGTTTAACGCCGCAGATTATTTGAATGCACGCAGTGCGGTTGCGCTCGTTTGTCATGCACGCGCACAATATGTTACATCTCGTGCTATTTCATTGCATTTGTATCTTCATTCGTTTTGGTTGATCTGGAGTGACGCTTATTGAGAAACAGTATATCGTTTTAAAGCTGTAGGGGGGGATGGCTGTTTTCTTTGTCTCTTTGTCTGGGTGTTGTTTCCTTTGTGACCCACATGGAAAAGGAGGAGGAGCCAATTTCTCTTTCTGCTCAGTGACTTAGAGATGCTTTGGTTGGTTTCCACCGTGGGTTGGTTAGGTTACCCACCTACCTCATTCTACCCATTTCACTGTAACCTCTCACTTTTTGAACATAGATGTGGCTCTCAAGCCAGAGTTGGAGACCAGGAAAGATCTGGGGTTTATCAAATTGGACTACAAAGGCATAAAAGTTATTTAAAGCATCACGAGACGTGTCTTCATGTGCATTATATTCACCATTGGTTTAGATGCAGTTAGTAAAGATCAGGGTGTATCGTTGCGACGCCCCCACAGGTCACTGGAGGTACTGCAGACAGAGACATTTTAAACACAGACCATCTACCTCACAAGCTGCATGACAACAAAATGGCTGACCTAAAAAATACATGCACTGTTTAATAATCATTGCAATCTCACTGAAATCTCTTTATTCAGTGCTGGGATAAAGTAAACTGGTGGTTTAAAATCACAAGCACGTGAAACAAGGGTTTGTGTGTGTGCATTGTGCATAAAAATACATGCATTTGCCAACCTCTTTATCATTGAGGTTTAACGTGTGATCTGAGGAGCATTTCTGTGAGCCTGGGCGGACAAACACCCTCCCTGGGGTCACAGCCCAAATCTCCCTCTTACACCCAGTCTGTACAATTATAAGAATCAATTATAAGGTTAAACTGGCTGTATTTTGCATGAATTTTGCGTGTTTGTTTATATATAAACAATATATAATCTATAATCCTTGTGTAACAGCAGCAGTGCAGCAGGATCAAA
>JBAJNP010010153.1:0-16901 GCA_036877545.1 Yasuhikotakia modesta
GGCCACTAACAAACCATTGTGCGCTACTAGCGTGATTCTGATAGACTGGCGACTAACACACTTGTTATCCGCCAATCAATCGTCACAATTATATTTCCGGACTTTGGGGGAGAGAATCCATTAGCAGAGAACAAACAAGATCTGAAGACGTTATCATCCCATTTTCCTGACAGTCATTATCGCTCCCCTGATGGTGATACTTTTGTCTGAAGTCAAGCAATGTTTTCCTCTGAAGAGAAGGTGATAAACTCTGATAATTGCTGTGGTGTGGGCTTGCGGTCATGAGGGGGGAATTTAGAAGGTTTGAACACTGTTAACAGTGACAGAAATCCTGCGGGTCTGTATTGAATGGTGGGATTAACTTCACACCTGTGTGTTACACTCTCAGCTTTGCATTTTGTGTGTTTCCAATATGTGTGTCAGGGTGAACGTGTGTCTTCGTGGACGTTTTTCTCTAATGATCTAAATTTTAATCTGTTTTTACATGAAGTCTGTGATGCTTCAGAAAACTTAGTCTTTATAGCTTTTATAATTTACAATTTTTTAAACATCCTTTAAAGAAAAATAATATCATGTAAATACTTGAAAATACTGAGTTGTCCTTAAAGCTGCAGTCTTTACACCTGCCTAGAATTTATACTTATTGACTTTAAGAAAAAACATCCATTTTACAAAAAACATGCAACTTTGTTTTACACACAAATGGTGTAACGGATTGTTTCTTTTCTGGCAACCTAGGATGGAAACATGTGGACTTACATTCAATGTCCAGTTGGACCATAGCTTTCCCCAGACCGGCTCGGTTCTCCGCGTCACAGGTGAGGTTGTGCAGGTTGTCCTCCTGTCTAACGTTCCACATGTTGAGCACCAGTTCTAGCGTAGAACCCCAGATTCCCTGCTGTGAAAAACAATGATTGTAGAAATGATTTACTTTCAAATTCTAAACCCATGATTGATCAACATTAACTAGCGGGATAGTTGTGACTGGCTTTGGGCTGGATAAAGGCAACAGTGTTTTTTTGGGGTCATTATCACTAATTTTAAGTTTTTGGGGGTTTGTGCTGTCATTGTTTGATAGAAATATTACTTCAAAACGGCGTGAGGTACCTGTAAGGTCCAATTGGACTGCAGCTGTTCTGTTCTCCAGCTGATAACAGGTGTGGGGACTCCAGTAACCTGACATGTAAATGTCAGATTTCCACCTTCCTGAGTGGTCAGAGTGAAATTGGGATGGATAGAGACCACAGGAACACCTGTCAATCACGAGAGACGGAAACGAAAGTCTACAGGCTGCTTTTTGTTCCTTTTGTCGTTTATGTTTGAGGACAGAAAATGTCATAAAATGTGTTTTAACAAAACCAGGAAATGTCACAAAATGGTTTCTGGCGTGTCGCCCAAGACTATAGCCCGGCTCTGAATGCCGGTTTTTATGTATGAGTGTTTGTAATTGCAACTGTTAAGAACATTAAAACATAACAACAACAATTTTAGGAGATTATGTTAAAGCTGTGTGATTTGTCCACCCCCAGCAACAACAAACTTAACTGAGGTCAGTCTTTCTGTCCATTGTTTGTTGTTGCCAGAAATTATACAATTCCCCTTTAAAGATGTTTTATTCGGTACAGGTCCACTTACTGCAGTTATCCATTTCAAATGAATCCAGGGCAACAGTATTGCCGTTGTAAGTGCAGTTTTGTTGCGAGTCAACATCGCCCGGCCTCCTCCTGTTCCACTGTTGAAACCAGTAAATGTCACACGAGCAGGTAAGCGGATTGTCCCTCAGAATTCTGCAGGAAGAGACATTGTGACGTTATTTTCTTGCTTTTGGCAAAGCCAGCACATCTAGTACAAACACAAAGACCTGAATCTGAGTTCAATTTTCAGCTCCGAGTCGCACAAACAGAGTTGAAGGAAACGTGAGAGTCTTAATATACGGCAGTGTGTGAGTGTAGTGTGTTACTCACAGACTCAACAGGGGGACCGAATGAAACGTCCTCCAGCTGATGTGTACTAGAAAATTAGACGCCAGATTTCTGAAGAAGAGAGAGAGATGAATTACACACAATGTCTCATTCACTTTCAGTTCCCTAGGGTCTCTCGTAAAATATTTAAATTAGATTTATAGTTCTGAATCTAGATTCTGATTGGATGAGCCGATTTTAAAGCCACACGCACGTTACTGCATGTATTAATTTATTAAGTTCCCTGCAAATGTATCGTACATTAGCATTCACTGCAGTGTGTGATGAGTAATGTGAGAAAGTTTAATGCATAGTTTAAATCTTTAACCCTGGATATGAGGAATAATAATATTTATGTTACCTAATGCAGGAATATATTTCAGCAGCGCTCTTTGTCTGAATAAAACTGGCACACATCTCTGTACTCACTGACAACTTATTTAATTAAACTGTTTGAATGATAGTGTTTTTTACACACAGGCAAACAGGTTTGAACACCGTGTAAAAATTGAGGGAGTGTGTGAAGGTGATTTTTTTGAAGGCTTGTGATTTTTAAATCCACTGACAAGGTTTGTAGTAACTTGTGAGTTGTTTCAATGACTAACACAGTGTCTGGAACGTTCTCAGAACGTTGTCTTATGTTCTCTTAAAGTTCTTGACATTACCAGACATTAATAGAATGTTTTTAATGTTTTATGATGTCATATTTTCCTGTCACACTAATCGTGTGTTTGTTGTAAACCTCTGATTGAAGGGTGGAATCAAAGTTAGCTTGCTATCAAGAGCCTCTCTGAAGCTGCCCAACCTACCTTTAACGGAAACATTGAGGTAACATTTGTACAACGTAAGTCATTAGCTGGAATAACACCTAGATTTGAGTTTTCTGACGTAGAGACATTTACAGTCGTAGAGGTTTTCTCAGTAGTGAAAGCTGTAAACAATATCAATAATGCCTTCACTGATACAGATTCTCAGTGGCAGGGCTAATGGAGGCCAGCAAGTTCAAATATTTGTTTTCTCTACTCCCCAAAGTTCATGTCAAATGGGTCGGCCGCCGGGGCGTATCTGTTACAGTTGGATTCTACCGTAGGGAGGGAACACGAGTACAGCAGCTGGTGTTTCATCGAGCAGAGACTGGAAGAATTAATTCAAAGCCATGAATGAATCCCACAAATAAAAGGTAAAAGTCTTGTTTGTGCTCCTGGTTTTTCTACTGTACATCTCCACCACCAAATCCTTCCAGGCCTGAAAGACACATCTGCTCCACGCAGTCCTCGGTGAAATATTGATTGTGTGATAATGGACCCTTAGTGGAGTGTATTTATTATGCATCAGTTGTCAATAATACGCCAAAGTGAGCGAGTAAAGGGTGACTGTTGGATATGGTTTCATGTTACCCCAAGACCCCCTCCCGTGACCGCTTTTCCCCACATCAACAACAGTGGCCGTGTCGCACACACTGAGAGATAAGGATTACAAGATGGTGAAGATAAGGATCAACAACCTTTGTAGACACACGACTAATTTCATTAGAGATTTGTTGACATGTGGCGCTTGGAAATGTTCCCTGCAGGAGAGCATAAATGTTGCCTCTTGTAGCCCTAATATGTGTTGATAGAAAAGAGCTTCTGTATTGCCTCATTGAATTAAATATTAGACCTGCAATCTGTAACATTTGCATTTCAGTTCGTAACATAACATTGCAGGTTACCTGTAAGCAGCGTATGTGGTTTTCATCACGTGTGTTAAAGTCAAGTGAAGCGTTTTCTGGGAAATCAAACAGGAAAGCTCAAACAATTCCACAAGAACCAGCAATTTCCTGGTGGTGAGAATCTTTTCCAGGAACCAGCCTGCCAGTGAATCATCATGTCACGTTATTAATATTCATCCGACCCAAGATGAAACGTCCGTTCCTGTGATCTCTGTTAATTCCACTTTACATGAGAGAGTTGAGATGCAGTGAAAAGGTGTTCTGAGGTAAACGTGGCCTCACTGGTCATTTGGTGATCGCTAGCTGTAAATGAGTCACGGTTTTACCACCTGAGACCAACCAAACAGCTTCAGTCTTTAAGGGATTTAAAGTGATTGACAGGTACAGCCCTGAGGACCCCAGTGTATTGTGGGATTGCTGAGGAATACTCACACATACTGAAGGTTGAAGTTATGCTGAAAGGCGTTTTCAGAGATGTACAGCAACCCGCAATCTGTTATTGTTCTAAAACAAGAAATCAGATTAGCATCTGTTATAGATGTTGTGTCATTTATTTAAAGGGTTTGTGATTGTATGAAGATCTCAATGTTACTCTGCTTGTGATTATGTTCTACTCACAGGTTCTTCAGCTCTCTGTAGTTGTTTAGGTCCGTGTCTGTGATGTTCTCCAGGTTGGCTTGTTTCTCGATGTATCTAGAGGGTTGAAATCAGGGTAAATGTTTCTCACTAGCAGTAATTCAGTCAGTCATACAGCAGCATAACAGCTTGTCTTTACTTCTGATGAGTGCAGCAGATGTTATGATGTTATGGATGGCCGGGTTGGTGTTGTGCAGTAGTTGGGCAGTCAGTGTTTTGAAGGTTATTTGCTTTACCCAGCTAGCAGGGAACGTTCTCAAAACGTTTGTTATTGTTGTCAAAGTTCTTAAAACATTAGTAGAATGTTTGTCATATATGTATATGTATCAAAACATTAATTAAGTTGTTAGTGGAACATTTTATAAAGTTATAGAATTAAAAAAGTTTAACTAATGTTCTTATAAACAAGCATTAACATTAATGCAATGTCTAATGGCAACACAGGATTTCACTGTTTATGTTTTAATTGTACAATAATAATTGTGCCTGATTTAGAAGTGTGTGTCATTGCAGATGAAGAAACAAACTAACTCGCTGTACTTCTGAAACAACTGTGTTTTTTGTCTGATATCACAAATCCCTTTTACCTTTAAGCTCCTCCCCCTCCAGCCAGCTGCCTTCATTCTGGTATGTACCGCCCACTTTTCAAATCCAATTAATTCTCATTGGATAAATGTAAAGCTCCACCTAATGTTTTTATTGTGAAACACCCTGTGAGATTACAGACCATTTTTCTGTCTATTTCAACAAAGCAACACTGAAGATCTCTTAACAGACCAGTTTTGCTCTATACTGTCCCTGCAGATGTTAAACGCAGCCAGTGAAGTATTTTAATCAATTCTTTTATCTTTTCCACACAAGTAGTTTCTTTGGAAACTACTGTAGACCTAGAACAGCGTCTCTGTTTATCAATTAAACCTGTCAAACATTTAATAATGTTTTTTAATAAGACGGCCATGTTGAATTGTTGATCTGCAGTTGATATGAGACTAAATCATATGAAATATTTAATTCATTATCACTGATAGCAACACTTGACATAAGCGCCAGTAGCTACAGAACCAGCATCAAAAATACTTCACGTTTACAAAATACATTTCATAAGATACTGAAATTTATGCGTCGTTGATGGAATGTTCTCTAAAAGTTCTTTTAAAGATCTCAAAAACATTTCTGCAGTAACGTTAGAAGAACTAAAGTTTATATCATAAAAAATGTTTTTTTAAGTAATTAGTGGAATGTGTTAAAACTATTAGTTTTCATAGTTTTATTTACTGATTTTAAAGCYGCCGTCTGTAACTTTTGCACCTACAGCATGTTTGAAATGTAAACGGACCGGACAGCTCAGATTATAAATCATCATTATAAACAACATTCTGATGCTGTGAAGCTAAAGAGACGATTTAAAATGGATCTGTTATGTACTTACTAAACTCATTTTGTTTCATCTTAAACCCAAAAGGTTACAGATTGCAGCTTTAAGAGCTGAAAAATCATTATGTTTTATGAAGCATTATGGAGTATTAATTGCAAACAAATGATTGATCACAAAATACAGATCATTAATGAAGTCATATCAGCCTTTATACTGACTTTACTGGCATCTGCAGTGATTGTGTGAGGTTGTGTTTGAGAGCAGCGGACAGATGTTTATTAGTTACAGATTGACCCAAAGAACTGTAATGCGATTACACTGCAGGTGAAACGTCTCAAACTGCTCTGTCTTATTGAATCTGGTGGAGTGGCTAATATTTCATCTATTGTTTTCAGCACGGCGCTCGCTAGCGACTGGCGGATGAAACGCTGATGAATGATGAATTTGTGCCGCTGGTTTGAAGTTAATGGGCGCTTGTTTTCATCGCCAGTGGAAGCCGTTTCTCTGCATCTCACTCGTCCAGTGAAATGTTCTCACATCACGTCAACACGTGGAGAAACTGCCTCTGTATTGATTGAATGCTTGTAGTAAATGTAGAGACTGCTGGAGCTGAGATAATCAAATCTGGACAGGTGCACTGAAGGTACACAAACACACCAGATGCCAAGAGCTGTATAGTTGCTCTCTACAACAACTGTATAGAACAAATAATGTCTACATATAAAGGTGTATATGTATATATGTCTGTATATAATACACGCATATGCACATATACATATAATGTGTATATATGTGTGTTTGTATTCATATAAATATATTCCTATATAAATGTATACAGTAACATAATAATAATAATCTTAAATTTTAAAAGGCATGTATAAAAATTTGTTGCATTTTGTTTTATAAGTATTTGTAAGAATTACAGCATCTGATTACTGTACCTAAATTGATTTTTTTACTGTATTTTTGCAAAATTCCAGATGCTTTACAGCAGAAAACAAAAGGTGATGCATTACACAGAGCCAGTGGTGAGATTGTCACCTACTGTAAACGTGCGTCACAGTGGTACTGCTCTGTATTCAGAATGAAGCATATTAAACTGATCTCAGCACAGTCAAGCGCTCTCAGAGACCTGCCGTTACTACACAAACATCTCAAACATCTCAAATCTCAATGTTGTGTTTTCTGTCTCTTCAAACACAGAGTAACTCTTCAAAAGAGACTCATACACCTCAGGAGTTTTATAAAGACCACCAGAAAATAAGACCACTCTCCTCTATTCCAATGATTATTATGAAAACCAAATCATTTTGTTAGTTAGGAAAAATGTCTAGTCTAACCAGTGCTGTGTGTAAACAAAAATGTATTTTCCAACTGCCTTTGAACTCACGACCTGTCCGATCTCGTTTCAGCAGCAACACTTGTTGTGGAATGAAGCAGCAAAAACTAAACAAGCCCAAACTTTCATCCAGAAGCACACAGATCCGAACCCAAACCCAACTCACATTTCTGTGATATTTTCGCTCTCCTGTGGCGTCAGTCCCGGGATGCTGGTGATCCCGTTGGTCTCTGGGCACTGCAGCATGGTGAAGGAACACCGGCAAGCGCCTGGACATCCGCTCAACGCTGGTGGAACCAGGAGGAGTAGAACCACAGCCCAGAGCATCGAGGGTTGGAGTGAGTTGGTATCCCGGGGCATCTCTGCTTCGCATCAGGAGACGGCAGCGACTGAAACAAGAACTCTGGACGACAGGAGAAGCGGCTTCTCTCTTGCCCAGCACTCAGGGTTCTGAGCCCATCCAGGAGCTATTGAGCCGTGCAAAAGGGCCCAGGGGAACGAGGCTGTTGCCTCCTCTCGCTGCCTCCCAGTCCGAGATGGAGAACAGGAGGGGAGGGGCAAACAGTCCATTAGCTGAGAGTGTGATGGGAGAAAGCAGTGGTCACCGGACACCTCCGTGACACGGGCAGGAGTGAGATAAGTGTGGCCCAGTGGCTGCAGGTGGAAACAGTTGGACAGGAAGTTCTGCACCTGTTAGAATCGGCAGCTGGGAAAGGAAACTTTCAGCTGGGAAAGGAAACCTGCCCCCCCGAAATCTCACATCACTAATTCTGACATTGGTCTTAAAATATTTTGCCTTTTCCAGACTTAATTTTTTCTTCTGTCTGTCTCACTGTCTGTCTCACTGTCTGTCTGTCTATAAATAACCGTAAAGCATTGATGTTTAATGTTTTCACTTTCACATTTTTGTCATAAACATGTTCTTTGTTTTAAATAATTACACACAAAACAGTTAAAAACAACAGTTATGTGAATTCTTTAAATTCAACATCATATGCAAATCAAATTCATTTGTATAATTGACAGTTTTCCATCTTACATCCTTGTGTTATTTAAACAGATAAACACAAGGGAAAGTTGAGATTATTTCAGATGGATGTGATTGAAGGATGTTTTTATCTTTAAACTGGGATATATATGAGGTTTTGTGTGGTAGAGAGGTTTAATGTTTCAGGCTTTAGTACTTCTGTTATGTGAAACCTCTGCTAAACTTGTTACCACTCCTGAAATCTCTGACTTTTGAACACTTTATATGTTAGTGAATGTGAGCAGATTCTGAGGCGTTGTTGAGATCTCCTCTGAAACTCCAGAGGAGTT
The DNA here is from genome assembly GCA_036877545.1 of Yasuhikotakia modesta. Lineage (NCBI taxonomy): Eukaryota > Metazoa > Chordata > Actinopteri > Cypriniformes > Botiidae > Yasuhikotakia > Yasuhikotakia modesta. Next base: position 8,340 of record JBAJNP010010153.1, read on the forward strand.
GGAGTTATTCTCAGTAGAAGCATTTAAGCAAACGCTTATATTTGGTCTGTGATTTACGGAGGTGATAAAAATCTTATTTGTGATTATTGCTGTTTTTTTGTCTAGACAAATTCAAGCACATATTAGGAACTATTTTAAACTCTTTTTAGAAGACAAATCTGGGGCTCGTAAATCTTATTTTAATCTCAGTAATGAAAAATATTTATGCAGTAATATTAGTAGAACTTTTTATAGTTCTATATCATATCAAAAATGTTGTTTTTAACATTTTAAAAGTGTTTACACTTTTAAAGAATTTACAAATTTGAATAACAGTCTTGAAACCAAGCAATAATGTTAATGTAACGTCCTTTTATTTCTTGTGTTTCTCTGTGTTACAGACCCAAACGCTCCCCGTTCTCTTGCACCTTGAAGGTTTGTTGATGATTTCAGCTCGTGATCCGTTCTGAGGAGAATCCTGGAGCTGTGACTGCAGTCTCATCCCTCTATAGGGATTCATATCCCGCCCCTGCGTTCCTGACAGCCCCATACGTACTGTACTAAAGGTCATAGTGCCCTGACCACAATTACTGGCAGGCCCAGAACCGACCCATTCTCCCTGCAATCAGAACACGGTGATGGCCCCAGGCTTCCTCCTCTTCCCTCTTCATCACGGTCAGCCACGACAGAGAGAGAGAGAGAGAGAGAGAGAGAGAGAATGAGGGACAGAGCAGAAAATCCATCTATGATGGTGTTTCATCCCGCAGCCCTAAAACAGCATCTGAAGTTTGGACAGATCTCTGCTGCTCTTTAAAAGCTCAGCTGTTGAAGAGGCTTTTAAGAGCATTTGGTAGATTCTGTGCTGCGTTATTGCTGTAGTTGTTTACCTCTTTACATCCAGCCGTGTACCTGTGTGCTTCCACAGTGCATTGATTTCTTTCTCTGTCGTCCTCGCTCTGTTGAGAGATAAAACCTGCAGCGTGAGGAGAGGCTGATGTTATTAGTCTCTCGTGGGCTTTAAAAATACACTGAAAGATCCACACTAACTGATCATGTGACTTAGAGCCTAAGTTTACCTAAAACTCAAAGATCTGTCATCATTTATTCTGTCATTAAGGCTTGTTTGCCATTGAGACGTTTGAGCCAATGTTCATGCTAATACCCAGCTAACAGTTTTAGGTTGTGAGAACGTTTTCATTAAGTAGCAGAAATGTTAAAAATTGTGTTTTTGAATGTTCTAAGAACATCAACCTTAAGATAACTTAATAATGTTAGCCAATGTTCTGTGAACGTTCCCTGTAAGCTCAGTAGTTGGTGTTAAATGAAAGTCACACATTGGACTGCTTGCACGAATTTGATTTTGTAACTTTTAAAGCTTCAAGCATCTGTCCCAACAAGTTAAGGTTTGACTAGTTAGCCAGGACTAGTTAGCCAGGACTAGTTAGCCTGGACTAGTTAGCCCCTGCTGGTAGGTATGGTAACTACATCAGCCGCTTTGACAGTCATTCTAAAGCATATAAATCTCAAATATTTCATTTGTTATTGTAGATGTTTCAAGCGTGACAGATCATATATGACTGAAAGTAAATTATGACAGTATATATGGATGCAATATATGTTTTACTCTAAATGTCAGCCCAAAGACCCACAATGCACTGGGGTTCCAGTAATCATACAGAGATACAAGAAGGTATAAGAAGATTTGACAAAGATTTGACTGTTTCAGCATCTTATGTGAAGTAAAGATGATTTTTATTGCTGTCATTATTTGTAGGGGCCTCCCAGTCGGTGACATTTGGGCGTATGATGTCTCCAATTATCAAGGTTTAAACAGGATATGATGAGTAAGTCTGCCAAGCCAATCAGAGCGGAGAATAATTCAATTAAAGGCCAAATTCACCACTCCCACAACAACACAGCTGCTAATGGCTACAGCTCCCAAACCAGGAGGAAACACGGTCCTGTAAGTGTGTGTGTGAGAGAGAGAGAGAGCAACCATATCAGAATTAGAAAACATCATGTATTAAAATGTAATTTTATGAATTTAGTCAAACACACACCGATAACATTTAAAGTAAAACTGAGTAAATCTGTTGTAAATGTTATACTGGCAGTTTGCATTTAATATTTATTAATAAAAGTACTTTTTTATTGAACCAGAAGACTTTTAATTGCCTGTGACATTTTTATTAAAAAGGAGTGATTTCTGGAGCTAAAGACATTGTGTTGTGACCTGTAACCTGACTGCAGGCGCCGTACGCGACAGATGTTAAAACAATAGTCGGTTCACATCAAACTAACCCGTCACACAGAGAGAGAGAGAGAGAGAGAACGGAGTGCAGGAGAGTGAAAGCTCTCCTGGAACGAGTACAAGGAAAGGCTTTTACACCTGCAGTGGTTAATGTATAGATACGCGGTGCTGCGGCCCCACAACAAAGCAAGACATTGACCTGCGTGTTCTGCATTTGCATATGAGAAATCAAATTAAAGCAGCCGTTTATGCTTTGTGTGCAGCCTCTTAAAACATGACTTCAACTGGTGTGTGACTGGTGGCTATAAATTTTCTTTAAAAAACAAAGACCACATGCTAGTGTGTTCTGGGTTGCTAGGGTTTTATGGGTGGTTGCTAGGGTGTTGCTAAGCAGTTTCTAGAATGGTTCTTGGGTCTGTCTTGATGTCAGAAACCATTTGTTGTATTAAATGGTTATTTTACAGCTTAAGAAAGTTCTGAGGCTCCTCACATCAGCTTTTGTTTTATAGATCCTTTAAAACACCATTTACATTTTTGCATTTGGCAGCTTTTACCCAAAATGACTTACAGTACATTTAAGTTCCTACAGTGTACATTTAATCGATATGTGTGTTCCCTTAGCATCGAACCCGTAACCTTGGCCAGCCTTGTTTTTTTACCAGTTAAGCTACAGAAATATTCAGCACCAGTGCAGACGGTTTCACAAACACGATGCAGGCTGGGATCTCATGCTAGCGCTAGTTTGTGATCTCTAACCTTCCTGAAGTTGACTACCCCACCCTAGTTAACTGTTGTTAGGTTCTGCTGGGACTATTTTAGGCTGTATGATCTTACTAAGCAAGTATTAAACCAGGACTAACTTTCCTGCAGCTTAACTGAGACACAGCATCTGTGAAAGTGTTTAAAATATGTGAATGTGTTTTTGATATAAAATTAGAGCGTGGCTGAAACTATTAAAGCATATAAGAAGGTTTGTTTTAACATCAAACCACATTTTTATGATATTTACTGATTTGGAAACAGATTTTATTCAGAGCAGCTACACATGCAGCAGCGTTTTAACAAACCCACCCAGCGCAGCGAGAGCCGTGGAGGGTGCGGCCGTCTCCGGATCAACAGCCTCATTTTCCTCCACATCATCTCTGTACCAGGAACAAAAACCCCATCAACAGCGAGATGATGGCATTGTGAGCGGCGGCGTTAGTGAGACTCACTGGGGTAAACCTGGAGATCGATGCACTGGTGCTGCTGGGGGTTCTGCTAATGTAACTGTATCTGGACTCTCTCATTAGGGACACAAGAACCCGTCCTCATGCAGATGAACCGAAACTCGAGGAGCGTTTGAGAGCTACAGTTCACCAAAGACTAATGACCAGCAACCCCCTCCATCTCCCCAAATCACAGTTACAGGGTGTGAGACGGATTTGTAACGTTTCCATTTAGTAACACAAATGTTAAATATGTTGTTTTTTTGGATTTTTAGATTGTGATGTGGATGTTTCTGTTGTATTAACGTATTCCTGGTTATAATAATGTCATTTAAACATGTTTAATCCTGTAATGTTTTTAAAATGCTTAATTTTCATTTTTGATATGTGATCGTTAATATTTTCTCTTTTTTCTGGGAATGCTAGCCAACGTTCAGAAAATGTTCCTGGTTAGCCGGGTCATTTCTCCCACTTATTAGCTCACGCGTACAATCCAATTTCCACGACCCTCTTAACCGAAATTAAAGCATAATGAATTCATTATGTGTCTTTCTGTTTTCAAGGAGGTGCTGTCATCATCCGCGTCGCTTCTTGTAAATATTCGAAATAAAAGAGGCATTGGAGGGCAGAGTAATCAAATACTGTTCCCTCAAAAACCGTCCTCTCTAAATCCAGTGATCCTATACGTCTCATAAGAGCCCAGCGTTGGGCTGAATCCATTCAGTCATTAGAATGCATCATTATAAAACGGCCCAATTACATGATTGACCTCTATGCAAAAATAGTATTCAATTTTTTTAAATGAAAGGGTTGTAAAAAACACAAGGACCTCAACCGGGCCGGACAATAGGCTTGTTTGTGAATCTGAATAGAGCTTTGCAAGGTCTTGGGTCGATTGGCGCTCATAAAAAGATTTAAAACGTCCCGCATGCGATCCTTGAAGGAACTGCAAATTACAAACAGGTTTTTTTTGTCTGTTTTTCGTTCTGTAAACAACTCTTCAGAGAAAATACTCTTCTAAAGTTTTATTTATTTGTACGTTTTAGCTCCTGTGCTGTATGCAACCTCAGACAACAGGAACGTTCTCAGAATGTTGGCTAATGTTTTCACAAGGTTCATAAAAATGTTATCAAATACTCCTCCTCCTGTTAGCAGAGTGTTTTAAAGTTATACATCACATGGAACTCTATTGTTATGTAGTTAGCAGAACGTTTTAACAACATTACAGAATTAAAACATGTTTGGATAGCATTTTTTTACTGAGCAATTCTGATGCAGTTCTGATGATGAGCAAAACTGCATGTTTTGAACATTCATAGAACTTTTTAAAAATAATGTTTTATATTCATATTTATATTTTTTGTTCATTCTTAATCAAAAAAGTTACCTAACGCTTGTAAATATTAGAGCGTTCATTAAAATATTTCGGAATATATTAATGTATTTTGTACCGTACGTCACCACATACTGTATGTACTGTAAATCACATACTGTATGTACAGTATACAGTATACCACATACTGTATGTGATACGTACATAAAAATGTGTTTCATAGTAGGAAAAATGCTTCTGCTAATATTATCAGTCCTTATATTTAATAGTGCTATACTTAACAGTAAATGTATAATTGTTCTATATATAATAGTGAACGTAATGTTTTGATGATGGATTAATAAGATTAAAAAAACACTTCTCATTAAGAGTACGGCCGATCTCTCTGGTGGTTTGGCATTTAGGCCCAAACATTAACCAGATATGTGAGTGAGTGCATTTTCTTTGATTAATCTCATAATCTAGCCGAGGTTAAAGGTCTGCGGGCAGCACGGCTCGATGCATTATAATCTTATGCCTGATGATTTATTCATAAGCCTGCAATGATTTTGCAGTAAATGGAAGCAACTTCAAAACACTGCAATGAAACGTTACGTTTTCTGTTATTATCTGAAACATTTGTCGAAATGTTTGTTTCTGTGGGATACTAATGAAAGACGGTCTGTGCATTTAATATGTCTAGCCAAAAGCTACTGTACTTACAGTAAAACGTGCTCTCTGTTCTAGCCAATCACAAGGCAGAGACTGAGAGCCATATTCATCCTGCGCTATATACATATATAGATCTGTTTATATATTGATGGCTGAAAATCAGTTGTTAAATGTTTAGCTGGTTGAAACAGAATGAAGGTAAATGAAGCTGTTGTGTTTACGTTTCTCCTCCAGCTTGTTTGTTTTCGGCAGGTGAGACATGAAGACTCGGGATGCTGCTGGGAAACCGATTCCTGCCGAGACACAAATCACTTTTAATGAGCGATGCGAGGAGCCCTGTGACGGCCGACCATGGCGGATCTTCTTCACTTTAAATCTTCTTGCATTTTCGTTGACTTGCAACCTATTGAGAAAAGTTGTGGTGAACTCTAAGGTCAGTTTATCCCTGCAGTGATGACTTGATGTTTGGGGAGGAAAGTGAAACTGAAATTTATAGTTCCCCAACAATTTAAGAGCCTCAAAACGATGCGTCATCACCAATAAACTTCATTTGCCATTAGACTCTCAGGCTAACGGGAACATTCTCACAATATTGGCTAACAATCTCTACAAGTTGTCTCAAAGTGATCAAAAACATTCTTGAAATAACTTAGAACTTTCTTTGTATGTTGGAAACGTTTGTTAGAACATTTTAAAAAGTTACAGAATTAAAATCATATTGTAAATAACGTCTTTAAAAACTTTAACACAATGTTTAAAAAACTGACATTTTGATTGTTCCTAGAACCTTCAAAGTAATGTTTCTTTTTTGCTTATGTTACAGAAATGTAACAACCTAAACAACCTAAAACTGTTAGCTGGGACCTTCATCTGCCGGCTGAGATCAATAAGGATGTGATGGTCTGGGATGTGGAATAATTTAATGAGCATCTGATGGAAACACGCAGGATTGTTGCGTGGACACAGCGGGAGTCGAGACGGAGATCTGCATGGATTCTGTTCTGGGAATTCTGCACAGATGGAGAGATGCCACGCATCGCTCATCCATCCTTAAAAGCAGCCGTGCTTCTGCACTTCTGGGATCAGAAACACAGGACGCCTCTTTCTAGAAGTATTTTGTGTGTCTAGAAGAGAAAAATCTAATAAACAAGTTTTTCATACAGTGATTCACTGGGGCTGATAATGACTCATCTGTCATTGCAGAGAAGCTCTGAGGTTTGAATGGAGTCTAAATGCACTCGTGTTGTTCTTAAGAGCTGCTGGAGTACTGCTGCTATCTAGCAGGGAACGTTCTCAGAACATCTAAAAGTTCCCTCAAACGTATCAAGCACAGGCTTTGAGGAACGTTAGTAGAACGTTTTAGTATAATTTATTTATCACATACCAAAACATTATTTCTAGGTAGGTACTGGAACATTTTAAAAATGTTACATAATTAAAAATGGTTGAATATAACCAAGCAACAACATCTGAAGAGATGAATATTTAAACCATTTTTATAGCTTTCAAAATAATGTTTTTAATGGTTTTCTTAATGGAAACGGATTCTGTACGATCTGGAAAAAGTCTTAGCATGTAAAATGGTTCAGCTGAGCGACAGCTAATGAGTTCACGTTGTTTTGCATTTGACGTCACTCACAGTGACTAGCAGTGAGACGTTTGCTTTGGAGTTCTTAGAATCCACTAACAGGCACAGATGTACGTGAATCAGACAGCGAATGAGGCTTTTCAGTCCTATTTTGTTGTGGACGCACCCTTAGAAGACAGGTACCTATGTAGATGCACTACAGACGGACAGACAGCTCAGCACTGCACAACATCAAAACAGCAAACCAGATCTTAACACTATCAGAAATTGACAACTTTCTTACTCACTGATCCGAACCCCCATGAGAAAATGTCCCACTGCTGCCCACAGATCTGATGACGGATCAGATTTGCTGGAGGTGGAGTCATTGATTTAACCACAAACTGAAATCTTATAATGTTGTGTTTAGGAAAATCTCTGAATTGAGCAGAATTATCTGACACAGTTGGGCTTTGAGGTTTAACAGTGATTGTGGAGTTTTTTGACGAAACATTTGACCCTTACAAGTACAGTGAAACCTGCAAACACACACACAAACAAACTCTTTCACAAACAAACTCTGTCCCACGATGCCAGAAATGAACAATTTTAACATATAAACAAAATCTGCATTAAACATCTGTTTCTTTGTAGTGGGAAAAGGTTCTTTACACAATTAAAGTGTTTTTTATTGGCACCTTTTAAGAACCTTTATTTTTAAGAGTACAAGTTACATAATAGACAATGTTCACAATTATTATTCATTTGATTCCTGTGCAAAAATAATCCGATTATTAATTCATCATCAGAAGTTTGTAATGCGGGTAATTACTGCTAATTTAGTGAGAAATTTTGTAAGCTCAGAATGACACAATAGCTCAGTTCCAGTGTTCATGCAGAGCGAATAATAGTGAAGGATTCTGACAATGTGAAAGTCAGGGGTTGAGAAATGTACAAGTATACACAGTTATTCCTGTAGCTCAACAGGTAGAGCGTTGCGTTAGCAGCACAAAGGTTGTGGGTTCGATCCCGGGGAACACAAGCACTGATACAAATGCTTTAATTCACTGTAAGTAAGTTTGGATAAAAGTGTTTGCCACATAAATAAATGTTCAAATGCTCTGGATAAAGATGCAGAAATGCTTCGCTTGCTTTTATCTCCTGCTGGGGAATTAACACACGGTGTTCCACAGACTCTGTGTTTACCAGTAGCTCCCGACCTCTTCAATCGTCTGTCTAAACAACACTGACCCTTCTAAGCAGTTTTCCGCTCCCGGTCAGAGTGCTGCCTTGCCAACAAGGACAGATCGATACCGGCCGAGCCTGACATTGATCATGGCTGGAGATAGTCTCATTGTTCAGATGTACTCCAACATGTTTGTGTAGTGACAACATGAGCCTGAAGCGGATCAGGCAGATATCAGTCACGTCCAGACCGCCAGCCCACCTCTCTCGGCCCGGGTTCTGCTCTCTCTCTTTAAGATGCCGACCTATGGGGAGAGCTGGGGGATATGGAAGGAGAATTTATAAGGAGAAACAATAATGTGTGTGTGTGTGTGTGTGTGTGTGTGTG